>SOZL01000527.1:0-26367 GCA_009733165.1 Naja naja | reverse complement strand
ATCTAGTAACAATCTGATGAATTTATTAGAGGGAAACAAGGTGAGCCACCAAAACCTGCAGAGAGACCACAATTCATTTTGCTTTCAGAACTTCTTAAGTGCCATGACTTAGAGGCAACACATAAAACAAATGGTTTCTGGATTGTATTTTGTGATCAACAGCTGAGAATCTTTTATTCTTTCCATTATAAGCCTATAATTTCATGTCACCTGATAAGATACCTCAAATAGAGCAATTTTTATTTGTCATGGTGAGATTTGGTAATATATATATATATTTAGAAAAACAGCATGATGGAAGTTTAATGTGTATTATATACAATACATTTCAGCACTTTGTGCTGAAGGAATCTTGAATCTTTGAAAGATTTAAAGGATCCTTTTCCCTTCAAAACACAGTTCAGTGGGTGGCTAATTCATTAATCCTCCTTTATTCTTATTCTTTGGTGTTGCTATTATACTTCCTGTACCACCTCTAGTAATTACACAGGAACCTGAACTAACTGTGCAACATTCCTGTTGATAATTTAGAGACACAATGTGCAGAGCCTTGCATCCAATCGTACATATCCTGTGCAATTTGGTCAAATAAAATATTTCCACATTGGAGTATAAACTTCCTATGTCTTTTCTTTTTCAAATGTTTTTCTTTTTTTCCTGCAGAATATGATTGAGCGGGTCCAGAGGTATTTCACGAGAAGAGTACTCCACTCCTCTACTCACAATAGAATCCCTTATGCCACCAGGCTTGAAATTCTGGGCTTGGACAATCTGGAACTGTGCCGTCTGCAGTCCAATCTAAGCATAGTACACAAAATAGTCTGCTACAACATCTTATCTGTCATTGACTTCTTCAGCCTCAATCACAATAATACACAGGCAAACAATCGATACAAACTCAAGGTAAACTGCTTCAAACTCGATTGCAGAAAATATGACTTCAGCAACGGAGTGGTCAACGCCTGGAATGCTCTATCCAACTCCGTTGTTACAGCTTCAATCTCAAACTGTCTACCATGGACCTCAACTCATTCCTAAAAGGTCCATAAAGGGGGCGTGCATAAGTGCACCAGCGTGCCTACCATCCCTGTCTTACTGTCCTCATTTATCTGTATTTATTTCTTTTGTTCATGTTTATGTTTATACTTATACCTGCTATCTTGTACATCTTTGATAGATAAATAAATAAATAAATAAATAAATAAATAAATAAATAAATGTGATTTGGTAGAAAAAATGAAATTGCTTTCTTTTGGATGGGGGGTCAGGGGGAGAATGTTTAAGTGATAAATTATAGTTAGTGAAATTTTGTAAGCCACTTGCTTCTACAAGATTGAGTAGATAGAGATAGCATTGGATACACATCTTAAATTTGAGGATGGTGAAGAGGCATGTAAATATATACTGAAAGATCTTGGCATGGAGGTGCCTCTAGTTATTCCTTGCCTTGATTTTGATCAATGAAATTTCAATATATTCCAAGTATAGCTCAATTATTAACTGATCAACATCAAACTTTCATTCTTTGCAGATATCGTTATATGTAACCTAGGAATCAGCTAAACAAAACAATGCTTACTAACAGAGAAAAATGATTGAAAAATGAACGTTGTAGAAAGTTTTGGAGGATATGGCCATGTTATTCCTATAATTCAGCATATTGCAAGTAAGGAGAAGTGAAGTTAGTCAGGACAGAACTTAAACTATTTGCAATTGAACTCTTTGAGATCAGGAGAGAGGGAGGGAGGGAGATAGAGAAAATGAGCCAGGCTTTCAAAATTGATGTCAGACCATTTAAGTAACCTAGATAAAGAAACAGACTCCCCATAAATGACTGGAACCTGGCAGTCATTAAGTGAACCCATTGTTCATCATAGGACATTTTTGGAAATTATGGCAAATTTCAGCAAAATATTTTAAATCATAGTCATGTAACCCTAGAATGCTGCAAATGTGGGCTCAACATGCAGTCATGTGACCACAGAGGGGAAACCTAGCTGTTGGAACTGGATAATAAATACCATGGGGGAGTCCAACATAACTTTGAACAGTCACTAAGTGACTGGTCGTAAATCAAGGATAGTCTACACTACATTAATGTCTTGTCCTTTTATTGTTGCCAATCTATCCATGGTATATGTGTCAATGAACAGACCAAAGTTGTTTTTTTTAAAGTGGGGGGAATACCTCAATATCTGCAATCTGACTATAGGCCCTCCAATATGAGTCAATTTAACAAGTTAATAATGTACATGACATTAATTATACTACTTATCATCATCAAATCAATATTGAAGCATCAAACATCCAGTTTGGTTTCACTTCAAGTCTTTTTAGAAAGGAAAAAGACATAGATTCCTCATTTCCATGTGTGCCTGTGGTATTGTCAGATGCCATGTGGG
Source organism: Naja naja (assembly GCA_009733165.1). Taxonomy (NCBI): domain Eukaryota; kingdom Metazoa; phylum Chordata; class Lepidosauria; order Squamata; family Elapidae; genus Naja; species Naja naja. The sequence continues at coordinate 23,965 of SOZL01000527.1, read as the reverse complement.
TCACTCTTCATTTTAATTCAGTTACACCGTTTAACTTCATTTACAAAACTAAAGCTTAATTCAGTGGATGGGAAAGATGTCAGTTAAGCTAAAATTATCTGCCTAATTTAACAGAAAGATTCCTTCCCTCTCCTCCTCCTTCCTCCTTCCTTCCTTCCTTCCTTCCTTCCTTCCTTCCTTCCTTCCTTTGCAACACAGGTTGCTTCAGGCAGTCATTTGCTCCCACCTCCCTCTTGCCAGTTATTTCTCCTGGAATATCAGCACCCCATCAAAGTGTGCAACTTGCAAGCAAGCAGCAAGATGCTGAAGTGACCAGGAAAGCTTAAGGCAAGATTAGTAATACATGTGCCTGTTTAGCAGGGAGGGATTTAAACCTCACAGTAACAGCTTCTCCTTGGTAGAACTAACTTGAGCATCAGACTTCATATTCTATGATTGTTGTACAGAATCCAGTTATTTGTGACCCTAGTTTTTAACTAATATTTTTCTCTCTCTCCTTGGTCTTAGCATTGTAAATATTTGGTTTGAGTTTGGAGTGCTTGACTTGGGATTTAGAATAATACAACCTGCCTTTTCTAGCTAAATTCTCATCTACTAAGAACTTCTGTCTTTCTGCTGTTGTCTTTTTCTCCACTATCTTCTACTCCAAGAGTCTTCAAACTTGACAACTTTAAGACTTGTGGACTTCAATTCCCAGAATTAGTTATCTGGAATGAAGGTCAGTTCATAAAAATGACAGAATCACAGAGTTGGAAGGGTCCTTTGAGGTCTTCTGATCCAATCTTATCCTCAAGCAGAGACTCTCTACCGTTTCAAACAAATGGTTGTCCAATCTCTTCTTAAAACCTACCGTGTTGCAGCACCCACAACTTCTGCAGGCAAGTTGTTCCTTTTAGTACAGCAGATACTAAGCCAGCTCTACAGTAACTATGTGTTGAACCCAACAATTTTGTAAACTAGATTAAGTGTTGTAATGCTCAGGACCATTACGGCTACTGCTGCAAGATGTAAAATTTGCCTTTCAAATGCTTTGACATCAGAAAGTATTCAAAATAATAAGATATTGGATCATTGTTTAGGATAGGCCTAGAAATGGAGGATTTGGACAACCATTCCCAACAATTCCAAGTAGTAATCCAAACTTGAACATGTAGAGAATACCAGGTTCTCAAATCTCATTTAAATAATCATTTAAACAGAGACAAATATTAAATGACACCTAATATGACAAGAAGGTTTGCCTTGCCAGGTGCTCACTACCACCGTCGTTTTTGCAGTCCTGGCTAATGGATGATCACAGAAAGATAATAAATCTCCAAGTGGCAGAAAGGCTGTGGGTGGACAACCAATTATATGTGGTAAATCTAAAAGGGAAGCATATTTAAAGTAGAGCTCCAGAATAGCACACCCACTCCACCTCACAGTCTGTTGCTGCTCTGGGGAATGTCCTGAATCCATTTTGGGCAGACAGTCCTCCATCTGGCCCATTTAGTGTAGTCATTGAGGCATCAGGCTAGAAACTGGGAGTGTGTGAATGCTAGTCCTACCTTCAGCACAAAGCCAGCTGGGGCTTTGGGCTAGTCACTTCTTCTCAGTCCTAGGAAGGAGGCAATGGTAAACCACTTCTGAAAAACCTCGTCAAAAAACTGCAAGGTCTTGTTCAGGTAGTTTCCAAAAATCGGACATAACTGAACTGAACCAATAAAAAATTGCTTGGTTATTTGAAAGAAATGAAGGGTTAAGTCCATCCAAATGGGGAAAACATCAAGATTTTATCAGAATAAGTCTATCCACCAGTGAATTGAGAACAGCCTGGATAATGGCTCCTTCTGTAATTGGGGATCCTCTAGAGAAGATTTGCTGAGCGTGGAGGAAGTAAGCCCAGAGAAGCTTTGTTCTGTGAGCAGATGCCTCAATGTCCCTTTGGGAGAACTTTATTTCAGTATCTTTAGAAAGCATGTCGTGCATCCTTAAAGAGCATGAATCATGACAAAATAGCCAAACTGTTGATGTGACAGCCACAGATACTGCAATGGAACAGCATTGCAAATTGCTCCTATTACAGATCCTGTCATTCATCTGAAGTGGGGATCTAGAGTTCTAATGCCCCATAGCCCAACATAGCGAAACATACTCTGTAAGCCTTTCTAATTGGTTGGAAACAAAAATCTGGATTAGAAGATTCAGGTGTGTTTTATGCCCTATATTAATTGTGAATCAGCCTACAGTTGGGATAGCTCAATGAACAGCTTGTAACAATTGATTTGACCCATTAATTCAGGTCTACCCAGAGAAAATAATTTTCAAGAATGCATTTATTTGCAGTTGGTTTTACCACCTCATGGCTGGTTAGGAAAAGTGTTATGAAATACTTGCTGTCAAATGGTCATTTATTATTCACTGTCTGCTGTTTGAGCTTCCTGATGGATCACTTTAGCCATATGTTGAGTCGTTTTCATTGCCTTTCCTTCTCACAAGAGAAAACCTCTCCATTCTATTGTAGTCTGTGATAGAAGGGAGGGCAATGAATACTTGCTCTACCTCTCATGCCCCTTGACAGATGTAATGCAAGGAAAAATCAACATAAACAAACAGTCAAATGCCAACTCCCATAGAAGGCAGACAACTATAAACATATATTGGTGAGTGAAAAATTCATCTTTATTAGGTAGGGCCTGTTGTAAAATGAAATAAAAAGAGGCAGCAAATGTTAAAGCAAATTATATAGGTCGGGACTGTGAAATTGAGTCACACCTTCCAGTTGTTTTAGCTATTATGGCTAATATGAAGGATGCTGGGAGTTCAGCAACATGTATAGGATCACAAATTTGTTGCCCTGAGTGACAAGAATCTTGTTCAGATAGGATCTGTTCTGATGTATCAAAAGTGAGGTGTTTGCTTGGAAGATTTTTGTTACCCTGATTTTGCTCTAGGATGTTAATTTTATTAACAGAAGATTCCATGGCTGATTGAGAACTTAGTCACATTAGCTTTCCTGTAGGTGTGTCCTGGATTTGAATCTTTTCATCTGGAATCCATTTTTACTTTACTTTTTTTTCCATTACAGAATATGGTATAGAAAAAGAATAGGAGCCAGGACAGGTATGTGTAACTGAATTAGTAGTTGGAATTATTCAGGAGGGCAGTCATGTGAGCAACTGGAAGCATGTTACAGAAGCAAAGTAGAGGAGATCATGATGGGAGCAAGTAAATAAGAGGTCATGAGCATTGGGAATAGTAGGAAGTGGCCCCAGTAGGCAAATGTACAGGGAAGGTTCCTGTCTGGCCAGAAGAGACAGCAGGAACAGCAGCAATAGAAGAAACAGCATTATGAGCTAGCAAAGGGTGACCTGAGGTGTCTCTGTATTTTCTGGAGAGCAAAGGCACATCAAAATAGTAGCAGCCAAAAGCAAATGGATGAAGAAGGCCAAGAATGAGAAAAACACTCATGCAGGGGCTAATGAAGAAGAAAGCCAGAGAAACAGCAAGTGGGCCAAGTGAAAACTTCCATGTTTTCCTCTGAATGTCTTCATCGATAGAACGGAATGGAATTCTTTATTGGCCAAGTGTGATTGGGCACACTAGGAATTTGTCTTGGTGCATATGCTCTCAGTGTACATAAAAGAAAAGAAACATTTGTCAAGAGTCAAGAATCATAAGGTACAACACTTAATATAATCATAGGGTACAAATAGGCAATCAAATCATACTAGGAAACAATCAATAAAGTGTACCCAGCAGTGGTGAGATTCAAATTTTTTACTACCGGTTCTGTGGGCGTGGCTTGGTGGGCATGACAGGGGAAGGATCCTGTAAAATCTCCAGTCAGAGGTGGTATTTGCTGGTTCTCTGAACTACTCAAAATTTCCACTACCGGTTCTCCAGAACTGGTCAGAACCTGCTGAATATCACCTCTGGTACCCAGTATTCCTACGGAGGATTTAAGATTTTAGTGGAAATTCTCTCACATATGTAAGAGGTTCTGGAAAGATTTTCACAGGAATATATTAATGTTGAAGATACAGTTGTCTGTTCCACTCTCCTAGATACCATTCCATGCCTTTGGCTAGAAAAAGTACAGAGGTTCTTTTGTTTTGTTTTTGTTTTAGTTTCTTTCCCGTGGGAATCTGAATGAATAAACATGAAGGAATCCACTAGGAATAAATATTAATGCAATACTTGCTTTATGAGAGGTTGGCTAAATGTCAGCCAAAATGAAGGTGACAGAAAGTGGAAAGAAATCTTTTGGAATCTTAGCCAGATCTCTTTAAGTTCAGTAGCATCCTCATATAAACAGATAAACAAAGCTCTGAGAATGTTTTACAGTGGGTTTACCAAAACACATGTGTACATCAGAGCTGAGGGGAGCAAGTACAGTATTTGCACACAAATCTCTCCTATCAGTGCCAACTTGCCCAGCATCTCTGTTCAATGTTGCGGGGGTGGTGGTGGACCAAAACATAATAATTCCTAGCAGGAGGAAAACTTTCACAATAAAATCAATTTCCCAGAGAAGTGAGAGGTTCCCATTCACTGGTTATATTTAAGCAGAGAATAGAGAGCTATTTCTTAGGGAGACTTTTATTTGGATTGCAGCACTGAGAAGGAAGTTGGACTTGATAATGTAAATAGTCCCTGTTAGGATATATGCAGAGTAACCCTTGTGTAACAAGGATATGCACATGGAAACGGATATGAGAACAGTTATGAATAAATACACAGCCACACAGAGACACACCAAATTGTGTTAATGTTTACTCCAAGAAATAGCACAGTCCAAATAAACAATCCAGGTCATACACGTTTTAACAGTCCAGCAGTATCCAGTTATAAAGTCTTCTTACCCTTTTCATGTCTTTTACAGCAGACAAATATCATACCATAATACAACAGATAATCTTTGATATCAACAGAATATCAAAGTAAACAGAGTTAGTCAGTATCAGTCCGTATTCAGTCAGAGAAAGTCAGTATCAGCATCAAGAGAGATCTTCAGTGGGAGAGAGAGCTTCAGTGGGAGAAAGAATCAAACCATGATCTATAGCTCCCTCTTATGGCACCTTGCAGCATACTCAACCAATCAGTACACAGCAAAATACATTACAGTATTTTTCCTTAAAGCTACAGACATATATATTTGAGCTTTATATATTGTCAACCCAACTATGTTATGTACATATACTTAACAGTCCCTAAGACCACCCCACCCACACAGACAGGCAAGTCACCAGAATATAAACTAACAGAAAACAGCACTCCTTACTAGCACTGATGATGTTGCCTAGTTAGCATAATGAAACATCTTCAAGAAAACAAGCTCTAGGGATTCAAAAGCAAGAGATAGATGTTGTGGCGGAGAAAATATTTAGATTAAATAAACATGATAAAAGGAGTTACAAGATACCAGAGGAGAAGCATGAAAAATTCACCAAAAAGTTAGTAAGAGTTGAAATTCTAAAAGAACAAGATTTGATGGATAGATATAGAATATTTTTAAGATGCTGATTATTTTAGTAAGTGTTAGAAAAAGAAGTAGATATTGGAAAAACAGTATTATGTACGCTGAAATATAATAGAACATATTATAATTATTATGTGTACACAAATGTTAGAAGTTGAAAGATTATGATTATGTCTATTTAAATGGTAATATCATTATCAGAATTGTATGACTCAGACAATACACTGTTCTCCAAGCACTTTTGGATGCTAAAGAAAAATCATAAATAAACTTACAGAAAGAGAGAAAGAAAAGAAGGAAGGAAGGAAGGAAGGAAGGAAGGAAGGAAGGAAGGAAGGAAGGAAGGAAGAAAAGAGAAAACAAGCAAGCTCAGAAAGCAACAAGGATGCCTCATTTCAACCCTGAGCTACAAATAAACCTTTAATGGTAAATAGCCTCTTCCTGGTAAGAAATATACATATGGTTAACTTGTAATGCTTGGATGTATCATTAATGTTCTTCGGTTACCTTACTAGGTCTGAATGTAAAGTAAAATGCCATACATGGATAATCATTCAGTTTTGAACTGGGCCTTCTGAAAAATGGAGCTATGCAAACATTTAGATTTTTCCAAGGTTTTATTTTTTATTTTTAGAGGTACAGAGGACGTAAATGCCAAAATTATGTTGAATCAAGTCAAAAGAAGCTTGCTTTAAAACTGGCTCCTCTGCTTATCTTTTGGAATCACTGTAAAACAACCAAAGAAAGGAAGCTTCTAGGTGGCTATCTCATTTTAAGGAATACAGAGTTATAAACGTAAAAGAAATACAAATCCATCTTCTCCATGTTAATCTTCAATATGTCCAGAAATATTTGGACACTTTTTTTTCAATTAAATTGCAGTTGGAACTCAGATCAGAATAAATACTTATGCTTCAGGAGGTTTTGTCTCTTAAGTTAGTAGACAGCATCATCAGTGTTTGACATGAGATTAGATTTCTAGTGATCAAACAACATCATGATCAAGACTTGCAAGAGTGTAAAATCTCAATGTGGCACTGTTATTCCTGAGGACAGAAAACATCCATTTTAAGGCAGTTAACTCTCTCGAAACTGATAGGTTATAGGGAAAAAACAAGCAACTTGCTGAAGTGAAGGATTTTTTTCCTCAAGTGTACTTGGAAGACATTAGATGATTTCAGCTATTCTGTTGGTAATTAACTCTGGTCAATTTCCTCTTTCTTATTTTGCCCAGGTTGCTAGGCATGCAAGAAGAGTTGCAATGAAGGGGAGAGTCAGCATAGATCCACAGGCAACCAAAACAGCTCAGGTCAATCTCAGATATACTTATACAGGAAACAGAAGGGTTGGAAGATGGGAAAGCTGGTCATCCATAGATGTATTTCTGCTGCTGCACTTCAATCACTGAATATTTTACAGTTGTTGTTGTTTTTACAAACCCTGCCTTGCAACATTTTTAGAAGTGGATCGCCATTTCCTTTTTCCTAGAGAGTGACTGACTGGCCCAAGGCTCAGCTGTCTTCCTGCCAATGATGGGACTACAATTCACAGTGTCCTATTTTCTAGTCTGGTGTTTTAACTTCTACACCAGACTAACTCATATTCATAAAGAAGGTAAAATGAAGATAATAGTGAAATAGAGAAGCAATTAAGCATTCTCTTTACTACTACTGTACATGGTATTTGAGAGGCTCAGAGTTTGGCACTATAGGCAGGATGTGAATGATATATGGATGTATGGCAGAAGACCATAGGAAAGTGTGTGCCTACAGTGCAAATGTTCCACATCTCAACATAACAAATTGAAAGAAAAAGAATTCCCCAACAGCATATTTTCCCCTTAAATGCTCACCGAAAGCTCTTACATTTACTGAGTCTATTCCAAACTGAGCCCAAATACATTCACCTGTCACTAATCTTTTCCTAACTTCAGGCATTTCTAGTTAGTAAAGCAAAATATTTCCTCAACTGCAGAGTGAGGGTCCTGCGTTGCCCAGACGTTGTTCTCTTGGCAATTTAATTAGCCATTAAGTAGAAAACTCACAATGACAAATATATTACAAATGAGCATTGTGTGACATTTTTATCACTGCTTATATAAAGCATTTTATCATAATATGCTCCAGGGATTATATAAATTAAATATGCATTTCTTTCATATGCATTTTGTGTATTTGTAATTGCCCCAGCTCTGCATATTTAAAAGGTAAGCTTTACCTCATAAATACAAAGCAACTATGATTTTTCAAAGACAGGTATTGTAGTTTTGAACAGTAATAAGCTTATTGCAGGGTCCTTCATCTTCTCTCTCATCATCCCTCCAATTCTGATAGAATGCACTTTACCCTTTATTTTTTCCCTCTGTCAACTTAAAAATATGCAGATGTAAAATAAAAATTTTCGGCAGTAGTATAATAGTAGTAGGGATGGGCTATTCAACAGCTATCAAAAGCACAGGAAAAGTTGCTGCCCCTCATTTAAATATGATGAAAAAAGAAGGAAAGATTCCAAATCTATAGGCAGTAAAAGAAGATAGTTGCATAGTTTTGGGTTATATTGCAAGCCTTCTGAAACACATACAGTACAGGTGAAACTCAAAAATTAGAATATCGTGCAAAAGTTCGTTTATTTCAGTAATGCAACTTAAAAGGTGAAACTCATATGTGAAATAGACTCATTACATGCAAAGCAAGATAGTTCAAGCTGTGATTTGCCATAATTGTGATGATTATGGCTTACAGCTCATGAAAACTCCAAATCCACGATCTCAGAAAATTAGAATATTGTGAAAAGGTGCAATATTCTAGGCTCCAGGTGTCCCACTCTAATCAGCTAATTAAGCCATAACACCTGCAAAGGGTTTCTGAGCCTTTAAATGGTCTCTCAGTCTGGTTCAGTAGGAATCACAATCATGGGAAAGACTGCCGACCTGACAGTTGTGCAGAAAACCATCACTGACACCCTCCATGAGGAGGGAAAGCCTCAAAAGGTAATTGTAAAAGAAGTTGGATGTTCCCAAAGTGCTGTATCAAAGCATATTAATAGAAAGCTATGTGGAAGGGAAAAGTATGGAAGAAAAAGGTGCACAAGCAGCAGGAATGACCGCAGCCAGGAGAGGATTGTCAGGAAAAGGCCATTCAAAAGTGTTGGGGACTTTCACAAGGAGTGGACTGAGGCTGGAGTCAGTGCATCAAGAGCCACCACACACAGACGGATCCTGGACATGGACTTCAAATGTCGTATTCCTCTTGTCAAGCCGCTCCTGAACAACAAACAACGTCAGAAGCATCTTATCTGGGCTAAAGAAAAACAGACCTGGTCTGTTGCTCAGTGGTCCAAAGTCCTCTTTTCTGATGGGAGCAACTTTTGCATCTCATTTGGAAACCAAGGACCTAGAGTATGGAGGAAGAATGGAGAGGCACACACTGCAAGATGTTTGAAGTCCAGTGTGAAGTTTCCACAGTCTGTGTTGATTTGGGGAGCCATGTCATCTGCTGGGGTTTGTCCACTGTGCTTCATTAAGTCCAGGGTCAACGCAGCTGTCTACCAAGAGATTTTGGAGCACTTCATGCTTCCTTCTGCAGACGAGCTTTATGGGGATGCTGACTTCATTTGGCACCTGCCCACACTGCCAAAAGCACCAAAATCTGGTTCAATGACTGTGGGATTACTGTGCTTGATTGGCCAGCAAACTCGCCTGACCTGAACCCCATAGAGAATCTATGGGGCATTGCCAAGAGAAAGATGACAGACATGAGACCGAACAATGCAGAAGAGCTGAAGGCCGCTATTGAAGCATCCTGGTCTTCCATAACACCTCAGCAGTGCCACAGCCTGACAGCTTCCATGCCACGCCACATCGAGGCAGTAATTGCTGCAAAAGGGGCCCAAACCAAGTACTGAGTATATATGCATGCTTATACTTTTCAGAGATCCGATATTGTTCTATGTACAATCCTTGTTTTATTGATTGCATGTCATATTCTAATTTTCTGAGATTGTGGATTTGGGGTTTTCATGAGAGCCATACTCATCACAATTATGGCAAATCATGGCTTGAATTGTCTTACTTTGCATGTAATGAGTCTATCTCATATATTAGTTTCACCTTTTAAGTTGCATTACTGAAATAAATGAACTTTTGCACGATATTCTAATTTTTGAGTTTCACCTATATATTAGCAAACAACCTAATACAAGAATATATTGCTGGGGCAATTTATCTGAAAAGGAACTACTGAGTTTAACTGCAGAATGAATATGTATAAAGTCGTCATTGGATCTGTTGTAGAGCCCAAGAATTTCTTGAATTTAGAATGGAATAGTATATATTTACTTTATTGGTACATTATATATGTCTTCCTATTCTATTACTGAGTATGAGCAGAGTTTTCCCCAAAAGTTACCAGTGGCCTGAACAGTGTCAACCTCCTCCCTCTGGATTCTTTTCACTCATATCTTTCTTTTCCAAAAATTGAATGGCCATCTTGTATGGAGGATCTCAGTCCAAAGCTGAAAGTTTAATTTATTGTATACAGCAGTGATTCATAGTTGCTGGTATTAAGACAGAACTAGCTTTCTAATGATAATTATTTGGATCCAAAATAACTATTCCATCTTATATGGCCATTTGCTCTTGCTTAGTCTTTCCCTCACTATTTTCCAAGTTAATTGCTTTATTATAGTATGAAATACGAATAATACAATAGAAACTAGAAACTGTTAACACTCTGATGATTTAGATAAATCTTTAAAGAGGAGGAACAAGCTTATATCAATTTTAACTATGGTTTCTAAAATGTAATGAACTAAAAGTTGCTTATTTTATGCAGTGAGTGTTCACTATGACATTGATAAACAGTTGCAAAATCCAAGGAATTATTTTGCAAACATGATAAAGCTTTTATTTTTGATCTTAATACTAAAATTCCACTGTACTGTTACTTATAAATAAGAAAAAAGAAAGAAAAAGAAAGAGAGACAGGAAGAAAGAAACTGTGAAAAGTAGAAAGATATTTAATTTCCTTCATCCTCTGATTTAGAGTGTATAGTACCCATTGAAAACCTTACTGTAAATGTCTGCATTTGTTTTGCTTTGTGGTATATTTTGTGCCTTAATTTTAGTCATCCATGGATCATCCACTGACCCAGATGTGTTTGGCATCAACCGTTTATTCTGATTTCTATAAGCATGTTATAAAATGAGGAGGAGGAAAAAAACTTGTTTATTCATCATGGGCTTTCAGTATTTTATTGTTTCAATTTTTAATGTTTCCTTTGTTTTGTTTTAATATGGTCTTTATGTTGGTTATTATCATACTTTTATGTTCCCCAAAGTACAGGGAATGAGCAATGTATATTTTTCTAAATACATTTTTAAAATTAAATTATAAATAATCAATTAACAGATAAACAACACTTCCTACATTTTTCAGATGGAGGAATTAAACATTTAATTATTTCTTTATATCCTTGCATTTCTTTAATTAACCTGAGGATTTTTAAAAACATTAAACCTCCTAAAAATAGCTTCTGCATGAGTTGAATTTTAAATATTAGGCACTCTGTGAATCTTACATTTTGATTTGCCTTTTCCTCCCCTTTTGGTTTGGCAGGCAAGAAAGGTTCCTCATTGGTCTCTTTCCACTCTAGCAAGCATTGGCTCATAATGTTACAACAGGCTGTAAAGAATAAGCTAGAATATTAAAGTGAGAAGCTTTGCATATTGAGATTGGAGGAAATGGGGAATGCATTTCATTCCAGCTTTCTGGTTCCACCTTTTTCTGGAACATCCAATTCATGATAAGATGAATAAATTATCCCTACAAAAAAGAGCTCAAACAATCTCTCAAAGGGAAAGTGGTGGTTCCATCATCTATATTACATAAGAAATGGGAAGAAGGTACCTCATTCTACTCCTATTCTCATTGCAGACCAGAGTCATGCTTATTAGTGATTGACTAATTAAGTGGCCATCAATACAGGCTCAACTCTTAATGACTCATTTCAGAATGATCTGCCTTCAGCTTGGTATTTTAGGTGATTGCTATCAATGACATCCACCTTGTTGCTGATCCTCCTCTTCCTCTTATTACTATTATACTGCCATAGTAAAAGACACACACTCCATAATAAAACACAAAAAATAAACAGGTGTTCAATATGAGAAATGGGAATTGATGGAAAAGACATAAAGAGACAATCTCTGATCATCCTTCCCTCTGTTGAGGTAACAAAGACAATTACATTTGGCTAAAGAAGGTTCCAATTATTCGTGCAAGGGAGAGCCCTGACTTTATAAGGATAGCTTACCTCATGAAACTGTGATTATGGTTATACTTTCGGTTCAGTCATTTGCAGGCAAATAACCAAAGCACATGGTCCTTTCTTTTCTCCTTCCCCTCCCCTCCCTTTCCCTCCCCCTCCTTTCCCTTCAGCATAATCAGCAGTTCTTCCATTAAAACACTTTGCATATGTTTAATTTCTCAACCTGAGAAAGAAACAGGCATCAACAAAGGAATAGCTATATGCCAGAATAACTACAAGGTGTTCTTTCAACTTGACATTTTAAAGATAACTGTGTTGGCCAACCTCAGCAGAAAGCAAACATTGGCCACAGTACAAACCCTCTCTCAAGTGGTGACATTTGAATATTTTTTATTCATTGCCCTCTCAAAGAAGGCCTAGCTTTCTGGTGAACAATATTCAATTTGTCCAGCTGTCTCCCAGAAATATGGATGCATAAAATTATAACTTGTAAATCAATCTACTCAGTACGACTTCAAGTTGCCTTTTGTGTCAGCATATGTAAGAGATTAAAAAAGCAAATTCTGAGTATGGAGAGAAACCTCAAGATGTTAATTGGAAAGAAAAGAAATACATAAGGAGTATTACATGGAAGAGACTGGCTTTTAGGAACAGTCAAATTACACTACAAGGATAATAATTATTTTTATAATCATCATTTTTACATTGTGTTGATTGAAATTACTTCACAGGAAAACCTGACACTTTGAAGGGAAGCCCACAAAACCTTTTAAATTAGCTTAATATGGCTTAAGGGATACAGTGGCGGAGTGGCTTAATGACACTGGAACTGCTGGCGATAAGTCGTCTGCAGTCCAGTGGTTCAAGCTTGGTTCTGTGAGACGGAATAAGCTCCGTCACTTGATCCCTAGCTCTTGCCAGGGATAATTTTAGAAGATCAGTGCCCGAGATGGTGCTTTCACTGTCCTATCACCTCTATTGTGATTAAAAACAGAGCCTTTTTTAATATATTGTCAAGTTGGATGTGTGGATGCATGAAATCAAGTATCCATTTACCAGGGCCTTGGTGGTGCAGGCTGTTAATAGCCTAGCACTTAGTTTCAGCTGCCTGTAATTATTGCAGGCTCGAATCCCACCAGGCTCAAGGTTGACTCAGCCTTCCATCCTCTCGGGGGAGGTAAACTGAGGACCCAAGATTGTTGGGGGCAAGAAGCTGACTTTGTAAAAATGCCGCTTAGTAATAAGCAGGCATATACAATGGAAGGAAGGCTATTGCTGAGCGCATTGGGTTGTATCCCAAAAAACTTGTAAGCCGCCCTGAGTCTCGGAGAAGGACGGGATATAAATATGAATAAAAAAAATTGCCTGCTTGCCTTGGTTTTTGTCCGAATAACACAGGAATAGAAGAACTATTGGAAAATTCTATTTTGGGTGGCTTTAATTTCAATTTTATGACATGTAGTTGTGGTGCTCCAAAGCAGGCAGTGCGACATATTATGGACCCTGTGAGCCCACAGGGAACCCCAGGGATTTTCTGTATGCATTGACTACATGACTGGCCTGCCTTTGAATTTGTAAATAGAGTTTTATATTTGCTCACTGAGAATGTAATTGTGATGTGTTTTTTACATTTTTTCCACATGCTAAATAAATAAATTAGTGGTTCAGTTCTTGGACTAGATGAAGGCTTTCTGCCTTTGAACTTAGCAAAAAAAGGATAATTAAATAGAATTGAAATAACCCTTTTTCTTTGTCAGGATTAGCTGACACTCACCCACTAGATCTCAATAAAAGGATTTCATTAAAATACTTGTTTATTAAACAAATTTATATAACTGGTCTTCTGGTCAATGGAACTCTAGACAGTGATATCACACTATTGTGAAATGATCCAAATATAATGCTACAGAAATTTGAAAATATCTGATGTTCACTTTGAATTTATGCGAGCCATAAAATACACTTGAACTTTGAATTCAGATCCAGATTCAGAAAATGGTTTAAATGCCATGTTGATGCTGAATTGGCATTAAGTGGCACATGCTTGCATTTGGCTAAGATTATTGACCATAGGAACAATCAGGGATACATTAAGAAAGATAGACAGAGAAAGAAAAAGGAAAGAGGAAGAGGAGGACAAGAAGGAGGAGGAGGAAGAAGAAAAGCAACTTGAGACCTTGAAAAATCTGAATTGTTAAACAAAAGTTGCATCACCCAAAACCAACCTTATTTTGACAGCAGAACATGTATATCCTTCAAATTTCAAGACCCCTTCAGCTATATTAGTGAACGTGCATTATTGTCATATTAGTCCCAACTCAAAATGACCCTGACTATATTCACTGGGCCCATGTGTAGCGATGCCGGACACTCATGAAATAAATAGGCAGAGACCAGGTTCTCGGGATGAGTGACCCCCACTTCATGCTGAGACCACTCTTTTATTAGCTCCTTCCTACATCTTACACAATTAGTCACATGAAGGTAAAAACAAGTTCATCTTGTGCTTAAGCAAGCATAATATTATTGTAACATGTAGCAGATAAAACCACATCCCTATTCTCATGCTTGCTATTGCTAAATTACTATTGCTAAACTGCTAGCCTGTCAATCTTTTTCCCACATCTCCCCCTTTTTTATTTATTACTGCAGAACGGTTAAATCTAAATATTCTTCATTTTCCTCCAGCACCACTATGGACCGTCTGTCTTCCTCCTCACTGACTTGCAATGCTTTACGGGGTTCCACATAAACATCCTCGGACATATTGATATCTTGGTAAAGTTTTTTCTGCAAAGCCGATTTCTTTAAACTTTTCTTTAAACAAGTAGCTACCATACTGATTAAATTTGGAAAACATTGCAGGCAACAACATACCCCCACTAATAATCCAGCCACTAGGATCAATATTTTTACAAATCCTGCTATCCACCCGCTAGGTAGCCATGACCACAAGGCTCCCCATATGTCCATAGCATTTTCCTCCACGGGCGTCACCAGCGGATTATGTTTTATCATATCCTCCATATGCTGAATAGTATGAGTGATATTGGGGCCGTTGTCATGGATATAAGTACAACACATAGCGCCTAGCAATGCACAAACCCTCCTTTAGCGGCCAAAAGATAATCCAAAGCATATCTATTTTGCAGTACGACTGTTCTAATCTCCTGCATTTCTTGATTGATGGCCTTAAGGGTTTTTATTGTAAAATTGAACATATGAGTTGTCCAATTGTTAAGTTTATGTAGATCCCGGTAATTCATGGCTGCCCCTAGATTAGGTTGTAATCCTTTAGCTAACTGAGTAGACCAACTCCCTCCCAGAGTTAACCCGGAGTCCAAAGATGGAACTTCTCTCTTGTTACGCAGGCGTAATCCTACTGGCAAACTTTGATTCACCCAAACTGCCGGTGAAACCCATCCTAAAGCACATGTCCCAAACCACCCTCCAGGGATCTCAGGGTATGCGTTATGTCCACATAGCCACCACACTTCTCCTAAATACAAAGGCAATAATTTGTTCACCGCCCATGTAGCATTAGCCTGTGTGATTATCATTCCTATTACCTGGCACATGTGTGCATTAAGAAACTTCCCTGTTGTCAGCCTACAGGATATTGTTTTTGTTCCTGTGATTATATCACCTTTTGTACAGGTCAGGTTATGCTGTATACATTCACAATCCCGAGTACAATTAAAAATTGCAGCTTTGCATTGATATTCTGAGCCCATGCTATCCCAACCAACTTCCACATCATTACCCTGCTCATTTTTCCCACTCCAAGTAAGATTTTTCGCATCTATGACTATAGTTTGTTTGCAGTGTGGATAACGTCCAAGAAAAGTTCCGTTGCCTGTCTGGTTGGTAATTTCAAAACAAATCTCCGCTTCCATTTGCAGTCGGTGACTGAGTGCCAAAATGGGTTTATTCTTTTTATCAGTCAGCAAGCTTGAAAAAGTCCCCGGAAAACTCCCGGGATGTTCTGCTATTTGTTTTCTGGTTAAAGGAACACCTGCAAACACCAATCCAGAACTCCCAGTAGTGGGCATATGCATACAGACCCAGCACTTAGTTTTATTCAGCAATGTCGCGACGTCAGCCATATCTTTCATTAAAGTATTCTTTTCCCAAACCCCCATATCCGGATTGTTTTCAGAACTTATTTCTGGCTTCCTTCTCTCCTCCGTCACGACATACATAAGGACACACACACCGACCAGGAACCCCTAATGGAGACCCATCCTTCTCCACTGCTGCGTAGCCTCTTCCCCAAGTCAAGAGCCGAAAAGGACCCTTCCACTGTTTGTCCGGTAATTCTCTTATCCACACTCTGGGTTTTGCCGATTCCGCCAATTTAGGTTCTGCATAGGAGAGAAAAGAAAAGTGGCGGTCCGCCGCCGATAACGCGCTCCCCCCCCCTGTTTGATCCATCAATTTAATACAAAAGCTTTATTTAACCAATTTTGTATATTTGGAAGACCCAGAGGGTTTTCCCCCTTTTTTATTTTGTCCAATTTTGCTTTTAAGGATCTGTTCGCTTGTTCCACAATGGCTTGACCCTGAGAGTTGTAAGGGATCCCAAATTTATGAGCGATATCCCATTTTTTGCAAAATTCGGAAAATGCTGATGAGCAATATGCTGGTGCATTGTCCGTTTTCAATTCTACTGGTTTTCCCATATATGCAAAAGTTTTTATGCAGTGATTAATGACATGTTTTGTAGCTTCTCCTCGTTGAGGAGTAGCCATAAAAAATCCCGAATAGGTGTCAATGGATACATGAAGATACTTATAGGGACTGAAGGATGCATATTGAGTAACATCCATTTGCCAAATTTGATTACGAACAAGCCCTCTCGGATTAACCCCAGGCAATCCTCCTGTGGTTACCATTTGGCTGCAGGTAGGACATGATTGTATGACAGCCCGGCCTCTGTAGCAGAGAGCCCAAATTGTTTCATTAAAGCTTTTGCATTTTGATGATAAAAATCATGACTGTCCCATGCAGTAGCAAAATGAACATGGTAACCTGATGCTGCTTCATCAGCTCTCCTATTCCCCTCCCTAGAGCACCAGGAAAAGATTGATGACTTCTCATATGACCAATAAAATACCTATACTTTCGATCCTCTAACAACTTTTGCAAAGCTAAAAATAGGCATGACAAATCTGGAGTAATAGAAGGGGACAAATATGCATTTCTTAACATATGACAAATCTTATATACATATTGGCTATCTACTATTAAATTCATCTCCGGTTCTGATGATACTTGAAAGCCTCGATTGTTGCTGCTAATTCAGCACGCTGAGCAGACTGCTGAGGCCCCGTGATTTTTGTTTTCCAACCATCTGTCCCGCCAAACACAAGCGCCATATGTCCTTCCCCATCTGCAAACACCGTTAGGGCCTCAGGAATGGGAGTTAATTGTTGGCATGGGACAATTTGAAGTACTGAGTTAACTATCATCTGTAATCTTGGATCTTTAAGACCATGATATACCACTTTGCCTACGTAATTCTCCATGGCTAACTGCAAGTGTTCATTACTCCCAAGCAACCATTCCCAATCCTGCAAACTCATTGGAACTATGATTTTTCCCGGATCTAGTCCTGTTAAGCAAAGACATCTATTTCTTCCCTTCATTATTATCGCCTTGTAAGCCTCTCCTTGAGACAACACAGATTTCCCGGGGGTGTGTCTTAGATGTATCCATTCCAAAATTCGCACCGGAGCAGTCTCCTGGGCCAACACTGCTGTGGGTAGTCGCCCTGTCAGAATTTCCAATACTACAGGAACATTCTCTGCACACTTATTAGTCCAATGATATTGAAAACGTTCTTCCACTAATTTCACTACCTCTTGCTGCTGTTTAGTTAATAAAATTATGTCTGTAGGCTCTACCCCTCCCTTTAGCCCTTCAAATAAGGGTTTCAGTTCCTCTGTGGTCAATTTAGTATACGGCCTCGTCCAATTAATATTACCAAGCCAGGTTTGTAATTGCAATAGCGTCGGAGATGATCCTAAATTCGCTCTCGCCATGACTGGTATTATCATTGCTTGTGTCATTTTAAACCCCAAATACTTCCAAGGAGCTGTGAATTGCACCTTATCAGGAGCTATTTTTAGTCCAGCCTTTGTTAATATGGTTGATAACTCTTCTAATTGTTGTCGCACCATTCCTTTTGGACCCGGAGCAGCAACTAAGATGTCATCCATGTAATGGTAAACTAACCATCCCGGATGCAAATTTCTAAATGGTTGTAAAGCATTGTCAACAAATTTCTGACATATTGTAGGACTATTCAACATGCCTTGAGGCAGGACTTTCCATTGAAAACGAGAAGTAGGTGCCTGGTTATTCACAACAGGAACTGTGAATGCAAATAACTTCCTATCTTGCGGGTGTAATGGAATGGAAAAAAAACAGTCTTTTAAATCTATAATTAATAAATCGTAATTCTCTGGTATCAAATTCGGATTTGGTAAGCCGCATTGTAGGGGCCCCATAGGCATAATAACCTCGTTTACTTTTCTTAAATTGGTAAGGAACCTCCCAGCTCCACTCTTCTTTTTTATCACAAATACAGGGCTATTATATGGGCTAGTAGATGGTTCTATATGACCAAGTTCCAATTGTTTCTTCACCAATATGTTTAGCGAATTCAGTTTCTCCCGGGTAAGCGGCCATTGATCCACCCATATGGGTTTCTCATGATATAAAGTCAATTTTAAGAACACCATTTCTAATCTTCTACTATTAATCTTGTGTTAAGCTGCGACAACAGATCCCGGCCCCACAGATTACAATGCAACTGAGTAATTACAGGCTGAATATAAGGAACTTTCGAACTTCCTTTGCTATGGACTGTGATCCATTCCTTGCTCATCTTAGCATGCTGTATCCCACCAATTCCTCTCACCGCTGCCCTGTGAATTGTTTCCCATGCCGATGGCCAATCCTTTTCAGAAATAACTGACACATCTGCCCCAGTATCTAAAAGTCCTGAGATGGATTTCCCATTAAGAATAAAAGTAGCACAGGGTTTCTCCTCCACTATCTGTTTAGTAAGTAACAATACCTGCTGGTTAAAGGTTTCTTGGGAAGAGGGATCTGTAGATCCAAAACCGCCGCTACCTCTGATCTTTCCCTGGCCTTTTATGGTCTTCCTATAAGGAAGCAGAATTAGTTGAGCCAATTTCTCTCCTTTTACTACTTGTTGTATAACATTTGATATAACTTGTATCTTTATAATACCCTCATAATCTGAATCTATGACTCCTGGAATAATTTGAATCCCTCGTTTAGATGTAGACGATCGAGGAAGGACCAACCCACAGTACCTTCCGTAACGGTCCTTGTAACTGTGTATCACAAATTTGTACTACTCCTGGCAAATCTAAATTATAATTTCCTGCTAAAGGTAAATCAATTCTGGCTGAACCTTGAGTTGCCGGACGAGCTTGAGGGTCATTAATATGAAACGGACCAGTTACTGCAAAGTCCGAATCTGGATAAGGTTCGGATATTTTCCCAAATCACACCATTCTGTTCGGATTGTTCGGGGCCCTATCAACTCCCCTTTTCTAGTTTTTCCTTTCTGGAAGCCTTGCTTTCCGCCGATCTACATTGGTTAGCCCAATGGAACCCTTTTGCATTTAGGACAAGGTTGTTTAGGCTTGGTTGTCGATCCTTGCCATTTTTGCTTTGCGGCACCACCACCCGGTGCTCTACATTGTGCTTTAAAATGCCCAGGCTTGCCACAATTAAAGCAGTTGCCTGTCTTTTGTTTCCATCCCTAAACGCTGTTGCCATACACTCCATATTGTAAACATTACTACCTGCTTTCGCAGCTGCCTCTAGAAGTTGAGCTAAATCTAATGCTGACCCGGATGCCACCAACGGTGTTAACAGTCGCCACAGTCCACATTTGCATTTTCAACTGCTAGTTTCAAAAGCAACTCCTCTTGGGCTTGTGGGTTATTAATTTGTCGCTCAATGGCTAGTTTTAACCTATCGATAAAAGTTCCATAATTTTCCCCATTTTGTTGCTTGATGTTAGCAAAACTCTTTCCTCCTTCTTTTCCTTCCACTTTACTTAATGCCGCAAAAACGGCCAAAATAATAATTGGATAAGCTTCATCAGGCAAATCTTTCTGTTGATCTACTGCAGTGAATTGCCCTGACCCATAAATTTGATCTGGAATAATTTGTGCTGTCCCTCTGGCAAGGGCTTGTTGCTTATAGTGAAAGTCAAATACTACATATTGGGAGGGAGTAAGTAGCATTTTAAATAAGGCCTTCCAATCTGCGGGTATCATAAGATTCCCCAATCCCAAAGCTTCTAACAAAGCCTTGGTATAATGACTATGTATGCCATAATCGGCAGTTGCCTGTTTTATCTGTTTTAATGCACTCAAAGGGACCGGCTTCCAAATCCTTTGAGGATTCAGTTGTGCATCCATGTGTACTTGAACAGGGAACGCTTCCAATCCTTCCACATCTTCTAACCCAAACTCTCCCTTTTCTAACCCTTCCAAGATAGTTTGCTGGATAGGCGATACTAATCCCTTTCCCCCCAATCCTTCCATTTGTCGGAGTTGATGTTCAGTGGCCGGGGGGGGAAACTCTGGTGCTGATGGGTGACCTAATGACTGAGGCAGCCCACCACACCGTGATTTACTCTCCTCCTTTGGCTGAACTACTTGAGGAGAATATGGGGGTAACTCTTCCCCTATTAAAGATGTCAATTCCATAGGATTTTCATGTGTAATTAAAATCTCCATCAATTGTCGCCACGCCACCAACTGCCCTGCTGGAGCCCTGGGCGCTTGATGCATGGCTTTCCCAATTTTCTTCCATGTTGATACCAGAAGGCTACCTGCCTCGGGGTAGCTTGGGAATTGTTGCCATAGATATATTAGTAACTTTCTAATGTCATTTCTGTGGATCTTGATCCCAACACTTTTAACAGAGTCCGCTAACTTCTCTAATTCCTGGATATGCTGTTCCTGCACCCTAGAGAGTTTTCCTCCCATACTGCACTGTGACCAGTTCTGACCAGCAGAACGGATGAGAGCTCATATACCTTCCCGGTGAGCAATATAGAAGGGGATACGCACCTGACCGTAATCAGATCACGTCGGGTCACCACTTGTAGCGATGCCGACACTCATGAAATAAATAGGCAGAGACCAGGTTCTCGGGATGAGTGACCCCCACTTCATGCTGAGACCACTCTTTTATTAGCTCCTTCCTACATCTTACACAATTAGTCACATGAAGGTAAAAACAAGTTCATCTTGTGCTTAAGCAAGCATAATATTATTGTAACATGTAGCAGATAAAACCACATCCCTATTCTCATGCTTGCTATTGCTAAATTACTATTGCTAAACTGCTAGCCTGTCAATCTTTTTCCCACACCCATGTGTCTAGCAAAGAATGGCCAACTGTTAGCCATTCTGTGCGTCTATTAGTTTATGTTACATTATTAAGGGGTTTTATTTTTGACTTTGGATTATCCTTTTTATATTTCTAGCCAGTTCGATTTTGTTATTGTTGGTTTGTTTCACAAAACACCGTATAGAAGGTCAGAACTCATGCTTTGTATGCAAAGGTTCTATTTTCCATCTGAGAAATCCTGCCTGTAACCGTTAACAGCCAGAATACATTAGTATTCTGAGTTTGGAGTGGAGAGGTGGTGACAGTTTCTCCTTCAGGACTCCAAGCAAACAGGTGTGGGGAGGATCTCAACTCCTGTGGCAAGATACGCCAAAGGGCAGCAGCCATGGCAGACAATGCTCTTCTCCTGGACCCCACCAGCTGCAATTCCTTGGCTGTTTGGATCCATAGTAGGCCCGTTCTGCCAGCCCAAATATACACAGAAGCTGAGCCACTTAGCCATTTAACAGTAAAGCCAAGAACCGGGGCCCTTAACACAATTGGCACCCCAAGCTGGAGATGTGTTGTGGTAGAAATTCTACTTGCACAAAATTAATGAGTGATATAATTAATGAATGAAGCATGTTTAATTGAAATAGTTACAAAAAGTTTTGAAAATCAAATATATAGTTATTTATTGGCCAGGAATTCTTATCAAAGAGCTATATTAACATAGACAACTCTTTGGGCCTACTAAAATTAGTAAGTTGTATCGAACAATAATCGAACTTACTAAAATTAGTAAGTTGTATCGAACAATAATTGTGTCATTTTCATTCATGCAGGATGAGATAATAAATTTTATTCCAGTTCACCTGTCTAAATGCATTAAAAAAATTATTTGGGGGCAACTAGACTATTTTGGGATATGGCACTATAAAAAACATCTTCAAATAAAGGTTTCAATTTAAATTTATGAATGCTTTGTTAAGTGTGTCTGGTTATTTCAGTTGCATTACCTTTAAGTACCTGGAAAAACTGTTTTAAACATTTTGTATAGCGTATTCAATTAACATGATATGCTTGTCTTGTTTTTATTTTTACGCCCTGCCTTTTTCAAGTATGTGAACAATTTTATAAATGAGAACATAAGATGGGATGAGAAAAACTGTAAATATCCAGATACTTTTTTGAGGTGATAAAGGGTTACAGTTGACTGAATTGAGCAAATCTCAGGGCTGACTATTTTCACAGTTGATGGATATTTCCTAATGATTAGCTGAATTAGTACTGAGAACAATATTGATCAGCAGCTGTGGAAGAAAACAAGAAAGCTTCAACCATGATGAATGAATCAACACTATTCCTATTTAGTTCTGGGGAGGGGAAGGGAGGAAGATTTCCCATTCTGGCTTTTTAAGCACCCCTCCAGGAGCCAGAAACAGTTCTTAGGCCTGGGCAGGATCAAAGGAAGGATTGCTTGATGCAAGTCCCAACAGCAAGGCAGTAGAACAGAGCTCTTCAAACCTGACAACTTTAAGACTTGTGGACTTCAACTCCCAGAATTCCTCCTCCAGTCATGTTAGCTCAGGAATTCTGGGAATTGAAGTCCACAAGTCTTAAAGGTGTCAAGTTTGAAGACTCTTGCAGTAGAAGATAGTGGAGAAAAAGACAACAGCAGAAAGACAGAAGTTCTTAGTAGATGAGAATTTAGCTAGACAAAGGCAGGTTGTATTATTCTAAATCCCAAGTCAAGCACTCCAAACTCAAACCAAATATTTACAATGCTAAGACCAAGGAAAGAGAGAGAAAAATATTAGTTATTAGTTAGCTGCAGCCCCGTTTTCTGCCTGGTCACTTACAAAACATACCCCCGAAGCCTCTTCCACATTGGTCCCTTTCAGGCGCGGGCGGAGAGCGAAGGACGCAAACGCAGCCACGCCTGCAAGGACCGTGCAGCAGAGGGTCTTCCCCCGCCCCTTCCTCCCTCACTGCGGACGGCTCCCATGGACGGATCGCTACCTCCACCGCCTGTGGGCAATGCAGCCGCCACCGTCGCTTCTTCGCGCACATGCCCAACACGCGCTTCACTCGTTCAGACACACATAGAGGCTGGGAGACTTCCAGCGCTCGCACATGCGTGGTGTTGCCGCCCCCGAGCTTCCCCGGTGCGCCTGACAGAGAGAGGACCCAGCCCAGCCAACATTCGCCTCAGCATCTCTCGCTCCAGCTGCTGCTGCTGCTGCTAGCGCCGCCCTCCCCCTCCCTCCCAGGGCCCTGCCTCCCGCTCGTCCAATCAGGGCCGGCTCTGCCTGTGCCACGTGACCCCGGCTGGCTGAGAGGACCTGCTGCTGCTTGCCCAACGCCAGAGGGATGCGGGCGGCAGAGCAGGAAAGGCGGCAGCGGCGGCTTGGCTGCGAAGCGCCTTGGCGCTCTTTTCTCCAGCTCAGCCCAGCCCGACCCCTTATGGCAGCGGCTGCTCCAGCCTCCTGGCTCTCCCCCTCCTCCTCCGCCTCCTCCTCCTCCTTGGCCGCCCTTGCTCCTGCCACTCCCCGGGCTGGGCTAGGCCCCTGGGTCTCTCTGCTGAAACTCTCCGGATCCTCTTCCTCTCCCCCACGCTAGGACTTGGGTGCTTCTTCTTCCTCGCTTGCTGTTGGCTGGGGCCCCCGGGATGCTGAGTCGCCCCCGACGCCTGCTGCTGCCCGCCTGCCCGAGATCGACCTGCTTTGGGGAGCTTCCCTCTCGCAACCGCTCTAGAGTTGCCTGCAGAAGTCCTGCTGTTGTGGGAATCTTTGCAACTGCTATGGCTGCTTGCTTCTGCCGGTGACCCTGCTCATCGTCGCCTGGCCG
>SOZL01000052.1:0-16702 GCA_009733165.1 Naja naja | reverse complement strand
CCTGCTGAATACCATCTCTGGTCTTGACTTACAACCATTCCTTTAGTGACCATTCAGTAACAATAGCATTGAAAAAAGTGACTTATGACCATTTTTCACACTTACAACTGTTGCAGCGTCCCCATGGTCACCTGATCAAAATTCAGATGCTTAGCAACTGGCATGTATTTAAGATGTTGCAGTGTTCAAAGGATCATGTGATTCCCCTTTGCAACCGCCTGACGAGCAAAGTCAATGGAGAAGCCAGATTCACTTAACAATCATGTTAGTCACAACTGCACGGATTCATAAAATGGGGCAAAACTCACTTAACAACTGTCTTGCTTAGCAATGGAAATTTTGGGCTCAATTGTGGTTGCAAATCAAGGACTACCCATACTACTGTAGAAATCCACATCTTCAATGTGCCTTAAGTTTGTAATAGTGACTTCTTTTCCAACTTCTATCAGAATGGTAATATACCTGTGATGGTGAACCTATGGCATGCTGCCACAGGTGGCACACTGAGCCATTTGTGCTGGCACACAAACTGCAGGCAAACTTATCTCACTGCATGTGCACGCACCTTACAGCTGATTTTCAGCTGATTTGAGGCCTCTTTCCTCCCAGAGGCTTGAAAAAGTCTCTGCAGGCTTTGCAGGCCGAATATAGGCTGTGTCAACACTCGTGTAATACCGAAGTGATGAAATGGGCCTGTTATTTGGCTGCAGAGGCTTTTTCAAGCCTCTGGGAGACAAAAAGGCCTCAAACCGCCGAAAATCAGCTGTGAGGACAGTGAAGGGGTGGCAGTGGGGTGATTGCATGTGCATGCGCAGGGCTTGTGGGGCACATTGCCTTCTGGGTGCTGCACATGAGCCCAAAAGGTTAGCCACCACTGGTATATACAGTCCACTTTCCATCATTACATTAAGTCATGCCCTTGTACACAAGGTTTATGTGACTTGTCCCTTCCTCTTGGAGGGATGGAGTTTTACACAGGGGTGGGGAAAGTGATGCAAAAATCTTGTACATGGCCATGACATGAAGTAAGAACTTTCTATTTCTCTTAATAGAAATACAGTCTTAAAGAAGACTGTATACATCATCATGGATTCCATGAATGCCTCCCTTAGAACCAAGATCTGGATAGCTCCTAAAGCTAATGCACTATATATAGTAATCCAAAGTGCAACAATTCATTAATTCAATTTTCCAAATTACTTTTTGCCAGGGCTTGGACCATGGATTTGAAGCAAGCTACTAAAGTCAATGTTTGATTAGTACTAGAATTGTTAGTATCCTCTTTGTGCTTTTTCCTAATTGGAAAAAGTAAGGAAATGAAATGAAATAAATGTTTATGATTTGTTCTACTTCGTGAATCCTTAGCCTGACTCGTTAACAGATGTGTGTATGTGGGTGGGTGTTGTCATGTCAGTGTTGATTCCTGGGGACATTTGAACCAGTCTCTGCAATTATACTGGTGAGATCTTTAGAAGTATTTAAAGACAAAATACTTCTAATTGCCCTTGAGAGTAACTGTCCCAAAGTCACCCAGCTGGCTTAGGGACCCCAGTACCTAATGCTGACTAAAACTGTCTTCTGGTTTCTAGCCTGATTTTTAATTGCTACACAAAACTGGCTCTCTTGCTAACATAGCTTACCTTTAATTCCAGTATTTGATTATTGCCCAGCATTACAATTGGAAAGCAAGAATAAAAGGTAGTAGTTTATACTGTTACCTCCCAACTCCCAAGCTCAACTTTTCATTTTGAAGGGAATCTAGGACATCAGAACTACCTGATCAAGGTTGCAAAAATCTAAATGGCCACTAGATGACAGCAAATGATTTTCATATCTCTACTGCCATCCGCTGGCATGAAAAGTTTACATATAACTTTCATAAGCAAGGCTTGAATTGAGTTTGACAGAGCTCCTACTTTGCCTGCTCAAGTCTGAATAATTTTTTTAATTAATTACCTTTTCCAAGTCACGATTCACAATTTGAGAACCAGTGGAGTAGCAAATGAGAAAAAGTGTCTATCTGTCATAAGGGTCTTTGTAATTTGGATATGTAATTGTTAAGTATTTTTGACATCTTTAGGCTATCATAAAGTTGTAACACTATTATCACCAACATCAAGGGCAATGTGACCAGATGTCCCGCTTTTGGGACAGTCCCGATTTCTAACAATTTGTCCCACGCCATTCCGCGCTTTTAAGAAAGTCCGATTTTTGGAAAGAAAGCACAACCCTAACGACTAGGCCGCTTGCAGCGAGGAAATCCCACTTCTGCACCTTAGATTGGCTCAAGGAAGCTACTGGTGGAACAACATCCTCACCCAGTGGCTATTGGCCACACAGGCTGCCGCTCACGGCCTCTCCGAATTTCCTCCCAAGGAAGATTTGAAAGGCGGGTGGCAACCCCTTGTGGGTGAGCTGGAGCAACTTCGCAGGGGCAGGAACTGCTGCGGAGCCCTTGGGTTGAGATCTCGTTGAGGCAAAAGCCAAGCTAAATATTATGGAAATAACGAAAGGAGGACAAAAAGGCAATGGTGGTGAACTCTGCTCCTCTGCTTACCGATTCAGAAGGGAGGGGTAAAAACTTTAATGGGGATGAAACGCTGGGGCTGCGCTTTGCATTTCCTTGAGTTTCGTAAAAGCTGCTTGGATTATAGCATCCATGCATTTTCTGATTGGTTTGAGTAAATATTGATCGCCCGCAATGTGATTTACATGAGCTTTAATTGACGTGTCACTGAATCGCTTCCGCTCCCAGCGACTACGGGGGTTTTTGGGAGAACTTGAGCAGAATTCCCACCGGTGACCCCTACCCCCATGGAATCCCATTGGCAATTCATTCAGACATCTTTTCTCTCCCTCTAGAAATCGATTTCTCTAGATTTTCCTTCCCGTGACAGCGCTTCTCCTTTCTTACAGGCTGGGGAGGGGGACAACTTATTCCACGCAGACTCGTGATGCAAAGATTTCCACACCGGTCTGTCCTGCATTCTCCAGGTGCTAGACCTGAGTATCAGAGACCCTCCAAATAAGGAGCCCATGGAAGGACTCCAGCTTGTGTTATTTCCCCACCGTGGAGTAGGATGGAAAACGGGCTTGCATAGGAAGGGACAGGGGAAGAGGATAGTTGTGATAGTGCTTCCCTTTAAAGGAATGCGGAAAACTTTGAGGAAAAAAAGAGTGGCAGGTTAACGGCACATTAATGGCTAGGATATATAGGGTGGTTAGTTCGGTTTCGGATACCTCGACCCAGACAATTGACTTGATTGGATAAATTGGAGGAGCACATTCTGAAGTCAGCCAATGATATTTGAGAAAGACAGTGCCCACCTCTGCTTCTAAGCTAGACCAAATTTTTAATCAAGACCAACCCCGCCCCCATCAATGGTGTCCCGCCTTTAATGTTAAAATCTGGTCACCTTAATCAAGGGCCATATTTAAATAGTAGATGATCTCCTCTTGATCCACCCCTCAGGAAGTAGAAAATGCCCACTTCAAGAGAATTCTTCAACTTGATGAATGTTTTGCAAACTCGAATGAAAAGGGACAGAGAATTTGCATTATTAACTTCGTAAGGTGTTTGAATGCTAGGTGCTTGATCTAGAATGGTATTACAGACTTGCTTTTTGATTCAATAAAGCAATTGCCCAAAGAAAGAAAGAAAATGGTAGTCCCAAGAAAACAGAGGGGAGGAAAATCTGATTTAATCTGTTGTGATTACATGTACTTCAAACCAAGCTATTCTTTCTAAAACAATCCCTCCTTATGTAACAACAAGTCAGGTGGGATAGATGCCACTTACTGATTTAGGAACTGTATCATGTCTCGGCTTCATAGATGCTCCCTAAACAGAATCTGAGGAAGGATGAAAGAACACCTTGTAATTTGTGGGAATGTTAATGCTATTCAGCAAGCTGAATTCTATCCTAAAATATTAATAACATCAGCATACAGTTCAAGCATGGCTGCATATGCTGTTCCCAAGAAATGGTCTTGGCCCAAGCACTGTTCTATGCTTTATACAGACTATATTCCATGAATAGACAACATGAAAGAGAAATCTGCCTCCATTCCTTGAATACACAGTGTTTTTTGTTACTAGGGAATTATGACTAACTAGATGTTAGGGCAATTGATGCCTGCAAAGCTCCAGCTGTTTTCTATGGAGATTCTCAGTTATCCAGGTCATGGTTATCCCAAAGGTGCTTTTATCAAGAAGCATAAAGTCATGATAGAAGCTCCACCCCTTTTATATTTGTATGTGGCATATGCATGAAAAAGGGTGGAGGCTTGATAGATTAATTATGTTGTAGGTTTTGAGAAACATCTTTGCAGATGCCCCTGTTGTTTTCCACTGGATGAGAGGGGCTTGCTGGCTTCTTTCTTATAACTCTTTTATTTACTGTTATTTCCCTCACCAGAAGGTATGTAAAATAAAATATTCACAGGGTAAAGAATTATGGGTCATATGAATTGCCCTGTTGTCATTTCAGCATGTGAAAAAGATTAATGTATCACCAAATGACAGTCCTCCAAACTTGTAGAGGCTTTCATCAACCACCTGCCTAAAATGCCTTCCTTCCTTCCTTCCTTCCTTCCTTCCTTCTTTCCTTCCTTCCTTCCTTCCTTCCTTCCTTCCTTCCTTCCTTCCTTCCTTCCTTCCTCCTCCCTCCCTCCCTCCCTCCCTCCCTCCCTGGTACAGAAAGCTAGCAGTTCAGTGCTCTCTTTGCAAAGGTCCATGAAATTGATAGTCTTACTTCTGAATATAGTAAACAGTGATAGAACTGTGCTACATCTCTGTATTAAGATATCTTTGTATCATGGTCTGTATATCGCCATGGTCTGCAGAATTTTTGGTTATCATGTAGTTTTAGGCTATTATTTGCTGTATGTGGTCCATTTCCTTTTGGCATCATAATCCGCTAGCCTACTTCAAGGGAAGATATGTAATAGGACATTTCTTTCTTCCTCATTTTCACTTGGATGGACTTTTGAAATTTCTCTTTCAGTCATGGGGTTAGTGTAATGGATCATTGAAATTTATGTTAGGTTATAGCTGTTTTTGGCTATAAATGACCAGTACCAGTTGCCTGATATCTTTTGCACTGTTTAGATATACAGTATATTATATATTCAGGAGATCTGAGGGCAGCCACATTTCATGGATATTTTAATATGTTTTTTTCTGCACATTGAAGGATGATTCCTTACAGTTTTACACAAATTCTCTTAGCTAAGATCTGCATAATGTGTAGGTTTGGACCAAGTGGTTTGATGGAGCTATAAGCGTTTCAGATGTAAGTGGCCAAATAATCTTTCCTTCTCATTTGCTCATCTCTGTTGTGTAATCTGTTAATGAAAACTCCTCTGTTGTTGGGAGAGGTTTCTTATATTATAGGAAAGTAGTCTACTGCCCCAGCAATCAGTCACTAGGTGGAGGGTATCAGTTTATTAACAAGGACTACAATAAGGATCCAGGTGAAAGCCAAACCAAGCAAGTAAGATGTTCCTTCAGAAATCAGACCTATGGATTCACTGATGACAACCCTAGATAAACACAGCCTTTAAAGAGTCAAATTCCATCAATTATGCATTTATCATGGGGGTGACATTAGGGCACCAAGCACCATACTATTATATGCTCTTACCTCCCAGTGATTTTGAAGGCAAGATGCCAAGTTCACAGGGTGGTTGTTAAGCCATGACAAATTTATTTAGAGAGTTCCATCTTTATAAGTAGACAAATACATTAAAACCAACATATTATTTATTCATTCAGATACAAAAAAGCTATGTATCATAACAACTGCATCTTATAGGTCTTTCTGAACAGCTCTGCTTCAATGGTTATCCTGAAAATTAATAGTGAAGGGCCATATATATTCCCAGTCCAGGACTGTGAATAAAAGTGAATTCTACTGGAGAAAAACATAAGTTCTTTGCTTTCTCCCAAATTTTTGGTGGTATCCAGAATGAGTACGCTGATAGGTCTGTTTTCCACTGCCATGAAGTTAGATGGTCTGCTTTCCACTAAGGTATAGAGCAGGGCTGTCAAACTCCCATCCCATGGGCTGGATAAGTCATGTGCTGGCCACACCAATGCCCAGAAAGTGAAGGGAGGGAAAGTCCTGATATGTCATGTGATGATGTGAATTTGACACCCCTGGTATAGAGCATAAATAATGAAATGGAAGAATTAGGGTCCATTATAATCATTCTGAATTTACAGTGAGTAGTCACAATTGTTATCAGTCTATACTGGATAATAGTGAATTGACTTTTGCAACTCCCTACCGCTTACCAATATGCACTGGAAGATTGAGACACCTCCAAGAGTAGATTGGAAAGTGTTCAGCTAATGAGCTGACTTCTGGCTGATGTCGCAATGAGACCAGAAACAGCAAATGGAAGTCTCCATTCCTGTGCTGGCTTCTCGTCGTTTGTGGGCTCCAAACGGAGCTGAAAGTCACCTCAGAGGGGCGGCGAAGCTAAGGAGAGGTGCCCAGTGAGGTTCTGGGGGAGAACACAACTCCCCTGTAGAAACCCTGAGCTTGCTCTCTATGCCACCACAGAGAGAAGAGCATGCCAAGATGGCCGCTACAAAGTTGGGACAGCTATGGAACATCTAAGTGCAGTGCTGGAGTGGAGATTGGGAATGGTGTTTGGAGGAAGGTGAGAAGAATTTATTTTATTTGTACTACCCCAAAATACTATAACAGAGAAGAATAAGAATAAAGAATTGTGCTAGCGGCAGATGGAAGAGAGAAGAAACTGGGATATATAAAGAGTTTTAAAAAAAACTTTAAATTTGAAAATGAATTAATTTGGAAGAATATTAATTTGGAATTGGTGATTGGACAGGATTTGGCATCCAAAGGCATTAATTTGAATGCTGGAAATAATTGTTTTAAAGAGAAATAATATTTGATTTTTAAAGTTGGTGAAGCTAAATAAAAAAATGGAAAAAGAGTGGCGGTGAAATTGGACTAAAAGCACCACTTGTTGATGAAAGAAGAATCCTGTAGATTCCTTCAAACTAATGATTTTATTAGAAGAAGAAATTTCAAAAAGGAATAAAAGAAAGATTATAATAAGACCCCTGGAAGTTGAAATATATTATAATCGAAAAGTAAGGATACAGGAGGATACTACCCCTGGAATGATTGGTGACTTGGTCTGATTAACACTGGGATATAAAGATTTGAGGACATTGACGTTTTAAAATAAAAAGGAGACACTGGTTTAAATAAAATAAAACTTACTGGATATTGAACAATTTGAACAATAAGCAATATAAAGATGAGTGATATATGCAAAGAAATAAAGATAAGGACATTCGAGCCAGGAATGAGATGTGGGACAGAATGTTGGATTTATGTTCCAAAATACAGAATATAGAAGAAAATTCAGAAATGGTGATGGTAGTAGAAGAAGAAGAAGGAGAAAGAGCAAAGAAGGAGGAGAAGCTAGAAAAAAGAGGAACCAATGAAACGGAACAAAAGGAACAACAAATAATACAAAAGAAGAAAACAGAAATTGAACACAAGATATTAATGATAGATATAATAAATAAGGGGGGATATTGAGATTGGAATGCTGATAAATGAAATGGTTAGGGAAACACAGAGAGGAGATCAAAAGAAGGTGGGGGCAAACTTTGTGAAATGGGAGAGAAAATATAAGAAAATGATGATAAATAGAAAAAGGGTTAAGGGAAACAGCCAAAAGATGATAGTAAATGATAAGCAAGCAAAGAAACGATGAATTAATATAAATGAAAGACTTAGAGATAATGGTTAGAAATGGAAAGGAAGGTGACTCAACATGAAGAGGTATAATTGTAGTAAATATATATATATATATATATATATATATATATATATATATATATATATATATAATAGACTTTGAGGAATTGGGATTAAGAATAAGCACAAGAAGGAATACTGCTGATGTAATAGTGATGAAAATAAGAATTTATAATGGATTAATTAAGATAGAAATGTTTATATAAGATGCAAGTAATTAATAGTTAAGATTTTCATATCTTAACTATTAATTACTTGCATCTTATATAAACATTTCTTACTTAATATAAAAATACTATGTGGAGGCTGACAGAGAATAGATATAACCATATGGTAGGATAATATTTTAATGAATTATATACTTTGTTATTCATATATATAAGATAATGAGGCAATAATATTACATGTTTGAACTTATTGGCTAAGAAAATATACTTGTGTAAAAATGAGATGTTAGAGGGAAGGGAACATATAGTAAATAAAATGCAAGCAACTATGGCAAATGTAATATTGGGGAATATAATAGGAAATAATATAAATTAAGAATTATGGAATTTTTAAATGTTTTAAGAATGATATGAAATTGTAAACATGGTGAGTACAAGAATACATGATTAAGGAAATTAAAAATTGATTAATATATTCTTAATGATTTAAAGATCCTGTTATCCATTTGTATAAGGTAATGAGGAGATATTGTTATAGATTTGATAACATAAACATGGTGATTAAATTAGAGAAGGAATAACTATAAATTAAGATGAAATTTTGAATAATTAATGAAATGATATGAATAGATTAAATTGTACATATGTAGAATATATGATTAAGGAAGATAGAGAATGAATAAAAATAAAGAGGCTGATACAAAGTAATTTATGAGACTATAAAGATGAAAAATGATAATAGATAATGAATTGTTATTGGAAAGTTGTATTTGTGATTATGGATATGATTGATTTAAATGTAAAACACCTGGAACCACACTGTTCTTGCAAAGATGTATTTAACTAATTTTAAAAAAATTGGAAAAAAAGGAAGTTATCAGCTAATAATCTGTGAGTGGATGATACAGGACAGAATCTTTGTGAAAAGAAAGAGGCCCAAGTATTTAGCTTCAATAATAATAATAATTAATAATAATTTATTAGACTTGTATGCCTCCCTCTCCCCCTAAAGACTCAGGGCGGCTCACAGAATAAAACCCAATACAATAATATACTTAAAAACCAATTAAACATTACAGCCTAATAACAATTAAATAATTAAAATTCATTAAAATTACAACCCCACCCCCTTGGTTCAGTCCAGACTGTCCTGTTGAAAGAGCCAGGTCTTCAGGTCCCGGCAGAAGGAGCGGAGATCATGGGCCAAATGAAGGCCCAAAGGGAGCTGATTCCACAGGATGGGTGCTCCCACAGAGAAGGCCCTACCCCTGGGCACCGCCGGCTGACAGTGTCTGGCCGACGGTACCCCAAGGAGGCCCTGCCTGTGGGAGCGTACAGGGTGATTGGAGCGTGATGCTGGCAGGAGACACTCCCGCAAGTACCCTGGACCCAAGCCATGTAGGACTTTATATGTTGTTACTAACACCTTGAATCTCACCCGGAAGGCAACCGGCAACCAATGCAGGTCGCGCAGGAGGGGTGTAACATGGCAGTATTGGGACACCCCCATCACAGCCCGCACGGCCGCATTCTGTACCAGCTGCAACCTCTGGGTGGTCTGCAAGGGCAGTCCCATGTAGAGAGCGTTGCAGTAGTCGATTTGGGAAGTGACGAGTGCATGAGTGACTGCCTGTAGGGCATCTCGGCTCAGGTAAGGGTGCAGCTGGTGAACCAGCCACACCTGGGAAAATGCCCCCCTGGAAACAGCTCCCACCTGTTCCACCAAACTGAGCTATGTATCCAGGAGGATGCCCAGGTTGCACGTCCTGTCCATGGGGGGCAACAGCTCTCCTCCCATGACCAACGATGGTATATCTTGAGAGATCTGAGATGCCGGTATGTACAGCCACTCAGTCTTAGCCGGGTTGAGTCGAAGCCTGTTCCTCCCCATCCAGATCTGCACCGCATCCAGACAATGGGACATCACGGAGAGGGCATCACTGATATGGTTCAGGTGGTGATGAAAAGCTGGGTATCATCCGCATATTGGTGATACCTCACCCTGAAACAGTGGATGATCTCGCGGCTTCATATAGATGTTGAACAGGAGAGGCGAGAGGACCAACCCCTGGGGCACCCCACAAGTGAGGGGCCTTGGGCTCAACCTCTGCCCTTCCATCAACACTGATTGCGAGTGGCCCAAGAGGTAGGAGGAGAACCACCGTAAAACAGTGCCCCCCACTCCCAACTCCCTGAGCCGCTGCAATAAGATACCATGGTCGATGGTATCGAAAGCTGCCAAGAGATCTAATAGGACTAGGACAGAGGAAAAACCCCTGTCCCAAGCCCTCCAGAGATCATCCATCAGTGAGACCAATGCCGTCCCCGTGCTGTGCCTGGGTTGGTAGCCCGATTGATACAGATCCAGGTAATCGGCTTCCTCCAGGAACATTGGTAGCTGTTGAACCACCATGCTCTTGACAACCTTCGCCAAAAAGTGAAGGTTGGAGACAGGTCGAAAGTTATTCAAAATGGCTGGATCCAAGGCAGGCTTCTTGAGGAGGGGCCTCACCACCGCCTCTTTCAACGTGGCAGGAAAGGAACCCTCCCCTAAAGAAGCATTGACAACTGCCTGGAGCCAGCCACGTAACCTCCTGGAGGCATAAACCAACCAGGAAGGACACGGGTCCAATAAACACGTGGTGGAGCTCAGGCTCCACATGATTCTGTCCACTTCATCCAGAGAAACAGGCTCAAATTCAACCCAAATGGTATCGGCTAGACTCATCGTCACCCGTCCTCCGACCCCTGCCAGTCTGAGTCCAAGCCGGTCCGAATCTGAGTTGTTAAGTTTGCATGAAGAGACAGACGCGGAGTGCTTCAAGCTCTTTGTTTATTAGTGACTACAGCTCAGAATGAACCCCTTTTGGCTGGGCTGCAGCTGCTACTTATAGCAGCCGCAGTTGCCAGCCAATCAGAGTGCAGGGTTTTCCCGCACTTTTTAAACCAATCATTTCTAACATTTTACAAGAACAGTTCAAACTAAACCAATGACATTCACACCTACATACATAACATGAGTGACTTGTTTATTCAATACAGGAATACAATTCATCATACTTGCATGCATTTGCAAGTCTGACGGTAAAGGATTTTACAATATGCAACAAGTATCGATCAGTTATCTGGCTCCCATAAAGTCTGTTAGGACAACTTTCTTGTATGAATGGTAATTTGGCTAAAGCATTCTAATCCTGTTTTAAAATTCCAATCCCCTCTTTGTTAAATTCTAAATGGAGCTAGAAATAATTAATGGCTGTGATCTGATGGCAATGATACAAAGCACAGTACATCACTCATGTTTTATTAATGCTGATATTTGCAGGACTTCTTCACTCATTCTTAAATTCATTTTTATGAATTTTTATATCACAGTTCAGAAGTATATTTTGAAAACACCAAAGGCTAAAGCTATTACAGTATAGCTTTAATTAGTAACATTTATGTAATATCACTGTTACTCACTAGAACCTACTCATTTAATAGCTTTCTGGGTGAAGTATATGTACAAGAGTTATACAGCCCTCATTCAGGCAACATATTTATTTTAAAATTTGCATATGTCATTCAACCAGGTTAAATATATATATTTCAGACAAACATGAGGTTAAAAACCATTTAATTATCATACTGTAGGTATTTCATGAATGAAAAAGGAATGAAGAAAAGGCAAGAGATGGTTTGATGTTGCAAAAAGTAGAGGAGTAGAGAGAGAAGTAGGTCATGGAGTGTGGGGTACAGCCATTATTGGCTCCTGCCACCGACACCAGGATCTGATCAGAGACACTGTACACAAACTACAGGAGGAAAGGCTGATGCTTCATGCCTTCCCCATAGGCATCTGAGAAGCACATGGTTGAGCACTGGAGGGAACAAACGGTGAGATGGGCTTTCAGCTTTTCTTATGACAATTGTAATGAGATGGATCTTAAAGCATTATAGAATGAAAATATAACAGCGTTATATTCATTACAGAGGTAAGCTCTCTATAATAATAGGGAAGGGCTCTCTACCACTAAAGGCCTTTTTCTTCTTCTTTGAGAGTCTCCTCTTCCTTTATCACCAACATTTCCTTCAAAATTTGACAGTGAGGCAAATACTGCTGGTTACATACTGCTTGGAAACACTCTCCTGAATCTGTTAGGTTAGGAAGTAGAAACCTAATCAAGTTGGTACATATTTAAAATGTAGAGATTAAATATATTAAGTTATAGTTTTGAAATAGTGTGAAATCAATTGCATTTTTCATTGCAT
Source organism: Naja naja (assembly GCA_009733165.1). Lineage (NCBI taxonomy): Eukaryota > Metazoa > Chordata > Lepidosauria > Squamata > Elapidae > Naja > Naja naja. Next base: position 4,476 of record SOZL01000052.1, on the reverse strand, counting down.
TTGTTCCTTTTATTCAGATGTTTATTCATATAATGTTGATTTGCAATAGAGTTTTTAAAATAATAATTTTATATAATAATAAAAAGTACTGGACCAAAATGGCCCAAAGAGTGACCAATCTTCATTTGTTAGATCAGAACTGGCTGGTCACTATTAGAAAAACAATGCACTAAATTCTTGATTTAACAGACAAATAAAAGAGGAAGCGTTGTCAATTAAAGCAAATATCCATTAAAATTAAGGTTTATTAATCAATCACATAATATCAGTGAATACAATAAAACCAATGTGTCTCAACCCTCTCTTCCCAGGGAATGGCATACACTACTGTCTGACCAACTAGCCTATCCCAATCTTCTTCCATCCCACAACTGCCATGAATTTTGCAGTGAGACATATTCCACTTGTCTACCTGCCTCAATTTTTCCTACATATTTTCTCTCCTGAATCTCCTTGGCTGCTGTCACTGATTTCCATGGGCAGTACTTTCCTAACCTTCAGATTTTGTCCATTAAATCAGAAGTCCACTAAATTACATCTTTATCCTAATGTATTACATTTAAATGTTACTGTATTTCTTGCTTTCTAAAATTATTATTGATTGATAGAGGGTGTTTTCTGGATCCATTCACTTTCTTTTGACTTGAAACATGTTCCTTAAATGCCACTCAAATTAGAATACAGTTAGCAGCCTTCAAAAAGCACCCTTAGAGTCCTCTACATAGGAACAAACTGAACGACTACTTTATGATATTCCCACTGCAGATATCAGAGATTAATTAAAGCTCTGCATTAGGGGACTGAATACTTTACCCTCCAGTTTTATAAGGAACCACAGATGAGTGTTCTGATTTTTTTCCTAATCTGCAATTAATTTACTTATTGTCAGCTAGATTGCATTTAGGCAGTTGGATAATTGATGGTACCTGCCAAAGGCATTCATTACCCTGTGTTTGAAAAACAGCTCCAATGAGAAAAATTGCTTTCAATTTTGGACCACCTTATTCACCAAACCATTTCCTTTAGGGTATGCTCAGGTCATTCTTTAATTTGACTACTATTTCCTTCCCTACTAGGGAAGAAGGAGTAGAAGAGCATAATTGTTGTTGTGCTCCACAGAAGCAAAGACCCAATGTGGATCAACTTCCCAGGCTGCACATGCTTGGTGAAAGCACAGAAAAGAATAGAAAAGGGATCTCCTAGTGCCCTACTTTCTATCAGTGTAACCTCTTGCTCAGTGGTGGCATTCAATTTTTTTTTACTACCGGTTCTGTGGGTGTGGCTTGGTGGGCGTGGTAGGGGAAAGATACTGTAAAATCTCCATTCCCACCCCACTAACTGGCTTTCCAGCTCTGTTCTCCTGTGCAGAGCAACAAAAGGAGACCCAGCCAATCAGCTGGGACTCGGGAGGCAGCGAATAGATGGGGCAGGGCCAGTCAGAGGTGGTATTTGCCGGTTCTCTGAGCTACTCAAAATTTCCGCTACCGGTTCTCCAGAACTGGTCAGAACCTGCTGAATGCCACCTCTGCTCTTGCTCTTAAGTGTAGAAGAAGTTCAATACTGGAATAAGCAAATATCTAGTTTCCAGTACTTGTGGAACATTCTTTCCCCTTTTCAATATAAAGAGCTTATAGTTAATGTGAATTCTTGTCTGTTGTTCATGTTTCTCTTTTCTCCCAGCTTTGCCTGCCTTTTATCCCATTTTGCTGGTTAATTTTTTCTCTCTGCTGATGTTTAATAAATAAACATCACGCTCTGTTTCTTGCCAGCTGAACTGAATGGTCTATGGGTGTTTGCTCTGATCTGAATATAGGCATTAACTGAGAGTTTGCTGGGTGAAAACCAACTGGAAATTACCCACAATGATTTTCCAACATTCCAACATTCCCTAAACTAGCAGGTCTATTTTTAAAAAAGGAGACATAAGATGAATACAAGCATAATTAATCCTCTCAAATTTATTTTGTGATCTTCTGGCTCAGAAGAAGTCATGAGCTAGCAATTGTTATGTGCGATCATCTCCTAAACCATTAATGTTAAAAAGATGGTAAGAAGGATTTCTTCATAAACAGACTGGAACTCTCCCATGTAACTAATTCCCTAGGGAAAAAATAAAATGAAAAGCACCTGGTGTTTACTCAGAGAATAGCATGCTCATACTTTTAACTCATATCTGATGATTTGATTAAACTGCCTGTGTATTCATAGGGCAGTGTCTCATTGTTATTTCAACTATAGACCATCCTAGGTAATAAGAGATAATCCCTCTTTAATTTGCTTTGGAATTGATACAAGTACCACACGTAAACTTACTTAAAAATAATAATCAAATACTGCATTTTACTTCCAGATGCCAATCTCATTTATTTATTTATTTATTCTGATTTTCTGATTTATTTATTCTGAATTGACTGCTGAGATCAAACTGAAATGGGTTTAAAAATTGAGGTTGCAAATATCTTTTATAGAGTTTTGATCTTTTAAATAGGGTCCTATTACACAGTCCTTTCTACAAATCTTACCCGTTTTCTAACCAATAGAACATTTTGAATAATAAATCCTTCATTTTACATTCTGCCCTCCCTTAGTCCCTAAATCAACTAATTGAGTAATTCTTGGAAAAGGTCCATGACAGCTATTTTTTTACTGTCCTCTTTCAATCTCCTGACTAAATCAGTGGGAATAGGAACATTTATGTTAATTCAGGTGGTGCAATAATATTTTGAGACTGCCACAAAGATCATTAGAAACACAACAAAACTCTAATCACTTTAAATATGGTGCCTTTACTTTATTTTTCTGCCTCTTTTTTATTTGCAGGAAACAGTATGTTCTGTTAAAACGGAAAGCCAAAGTTGGACAATTATTTATTTTAAGTATAGCATATTATAATCACATAAAAAACACATCTTACAGGACAAGCAGTGATGGAAAAGAAAACAAAATAATAAAACTCAACCTTAGACATTTTAATGACTCATGTCCACTGTGGGAAGATAAAAACATGATTTGTCAGCACTTTTAGTGTAGTTAAACTTTTACCCATTGAATTCCATATACAGGTGAAACTCAAAAAATTAGAATATCATGCAAAAGTTCATTTATTTCAGTAATGCAACTTAAAAGGTGAAACTAATATATGAGATAGACTCATTACATGCAAAGCAAGATAGTTCAAGCCGTGATTTGTCATAATTGTGATGATATGGCTTACAGCTCATGAAAACCTCAAATCCACAATCTCAGAAAATTAGAATATTACATGCAATCAATAAAACAAGGATTGTACATAGAGCGATATCGGACCTCTGAAAAGTATAAGCATGCATATGTACTCAGTACTTGGTTTAGGCCCCTTTGCAGCAATTACTGCCTCAATGCGTGTGGCATGGAAGCTATCAGCCTGTGGCACTGCTGAGGTGTTATGGAAGACCAGGATGCTTCAATAGTGGCCTTCAGCTCTTCTGCATTGTTTGGTCTCATGTCTCTCACCTTTCTCTTGGCAATGCCCCATAGATTCTCTATGGGGTTCAAGTCAGGCGAGTTTGCTGGCCAATCAAGCACAGTAATCCCATGGTCATTGAACCAGGTTTTGGTGCTTTTGGCAGTGTGGGCAGGTGCCAAGTCCTGCTGGAAAATGAAGTCAGCATCCCCATAAAGCTCGTCTGTGGAAGGAAGCATGAAATGCTCCAAAATCTCCTGGTAGATGGCTGCGTTGACCCTGGACTTACTGAAGCACAGTGGACTAACACCAGCAGATGACATGGCTCCCCAAATCAACACAGACTGTGGAAACTTCACACTGGACTTCAAGCATCTTGCAGTCTGTGCCTCTCCATTCTTCCTCCAGACTCTGGGTCGTTGGTTTCCAAATGAGATGAAAAAGTTGCTCTCATCAGAAAAGAGGACTTTGGACCACTGAGCAACAGACCAGGTCTGTTTTCTTTAGCCCAGGTAAGACACTTCTGACAATACTTGAAGCCCATGTCCAGGATCCGTCTGTGTGTGGTGGCTCTTGATGCACTGACTCCAGCCTCAGTCCACTCCTTGTGAAAGTCCCCAACACTTTTGAATGGCCTTTTCCTGACAATCCTCTCAGGCTGCGGTCATCCCTGCTGCTTGTGCACCTTTTTCTTCCACATTTTTCCCTTCCACATAACTTTCTATTAATGTGCTTTGATACAGCACTTTGGGAACATCCAACTTCTTTTGCAATTACCTTTTGAGGCTTATGGAGGGTGTCAATGATGGTTTTCTGCACAACTGTCAGGTCAGCAGTCTTTCCCATGATTGTGATTCCTACTGAACCAGACTGAGAGACCATTTAAAGGCTCAGGAACCCTTTTCAGGTGTTATGGCTTAATTAGTGATTAGAGTGGGACACTTTGAGCCTAGAATATTGCACCTTTTCACAATATTCTAATTTTCTGAGATTGTGGATTGGGCCTTTCATGAGCTGTAAGCCATAATCATCAA
>SOZL01000526.1:67578-78235 GCA_009733165.1 Naja naja | reverse complement strand
CCCTGCCCAAAACCAGGGGAGAAAAGGGTCCATTAAGCCAGCGGCCTCTCCGTCGGGGCTCCAGGTGGATACCAAAGGCAGCCACAGCAACACCAGAGTCCCGAGGAAGCCGCCATCCACTCCCTCAGGTAATCCCCGGTCGCAGCAAAACCGCCCAGGCAGCCGATCCGCGAGTCACCTCCATTCGAACTCAGCCTCGCCACATCCGTTAGCCAGCAACTGCAGCGGCAGCGACAGCAGCCAGGCAACCAGTCCGTAATATGAGGTCAGCAGCACATGGGATCCGGCACTGGAGCATGGGCAAGTAGGCAGCGCCATCGCCCCACCAGCGAAGGAAGGCAGAAAGCATGGCCGTTCCACCCCACCTCCAGCCGGCGAGCAGGCGGTTATGCCGCTCTTGAGGGGAAAAAGTCCAGCCACTCAAGCCGCCCGATCCTTGCGAAGTGGCCTCCCGGCAGCTCTCAAGGATACTAAGAGAGAAGGAGTGGCAGCAAGTCTTTTCTCCCTTAAAATCCAACAAACCTCCAGAACGCTGAGAGAGTCTTCTCATCTACCAACCGCCATCTTGGGCATGCACAAACAAATGTTTTAACAAAGGAGCCCTGGGTCCTTTTTTTCTATCCTCCCCAACCCCCCCCTACCCTTCCCACGCCATGCCATCTCTCTGGATTCCATAATCCGTCCTTGAGATAGGCTAGGGCTAAAACGGGCCAAGCCTGAGAGAGGGGAATCCTCAGAGCCCACAATTCTGCAGCCAGATAAGTCCGCATCTGATAATAATAACTGTCCCATTACCGAAGGAACAAATGGCCGAGAGATATAAATAACATATCCTATTAATGATGTTGATGATGTTAAAGTCTCAACATAGGTAAAAATCCAATCAACTGGGTCATCTCGTTCCCTAGACGCCCTCTCACGGCAGTCCAGGGGGCTGTTGGTCAAGCATATGAGACTGGCCGCTGCTCTCTCACCGCTCGCGGCACCCCAGTGAGTTAAAGGATAGGATGGTATATTGCATGTGTAATGGAGTGGGGATGGAATGGTGCATCCCATCCCATTGATCTCTCACCACAATGGATGGGTGAACCAAAAAAGTTCCACAGCCCCAGCCTAAGGAGACTAATGAGGGAGGAGAAAGGCATAACCCCCAACAACTTGCAGGAGTCAAGAGTTCTGGGTCGAAGCATGTTCCTGTCCATCCAGATCCGTACCGCATCCAGACAATGGGATACCACGGAGAGGGCATCACTGATGTGGCCTGGGGTGGAGATGTATAACTGCGTATCATCAGCGTACTGATGATACTTCACCCCAAAGCCACAGATGATCTTGCCCAGTGGCTTCATATAGATGTTGAACAGGAGGGAGGACCACCCCTGAGGGACCCCACACGTGAGAGCCCTCGAGTCACCTCTGCCCCCTGCCAACACCCGATTGGCCCTGAGAGGAAGGAGGAGAACCACTGTAACACAGTGCCTCCCACTCCCAACCCACTGAGACGCTGCAACAGGATACCATGGCCACCATGAAAGCCATGAATTCCTGGGCCAAACCTGACGGCACCCCAAGGGAAGGCAGGTTGAAGTCACCCAGAACAATAAGCTCTGGGAACTCCACCACCACCCCCGAGACGGCGTCAAGAAGCCCAGGCAGGGCAGTTGCCACATAGCTGGGGGAAAGGTATGTAAGCAGCAAGCCCACCCGACTCTCCAACCTGCACCTCAAGAGGAGGGCCTCACACTGGCTATCTTCAGAAAAACAACCTCCCTTGCAATCAGGGTCTCCCGGATAACTACTGCCACCCCTCCATCCCTTCCCTGGGCTCGGCTGGTGCACACCAAAACCTGGGGGCATAAATCAACCAGAGGGACTCCATCCTCTGGGCCCACCCAGGTCTCAGTGATGCAAGCCAGGTCCGCGGCCTCCTCAATCACCTCACAGAGGAGGGTTGCCTTGTTAGCCACGGACCTGGCATTAAAGTACACCAGTCGGAGCCCAGGGGTCCTAGATCTTGAACCCCAGGGAATTGGGAAGAGGCAAAGGCGTTGGAGCGTGCCACCACACAAAGACATCGGGGGCACACTCCCCTTACATGATATGGCCCTGTGCCTCATCGTCTCCTGCCGAACCCAACCACCCTGGAGATCGTCGCCCCCACTATCCCCTCCGGGGCCCTGCCGCCCCTGCACCCCGCACACAATCCTGCCCTGGGCTGCGCTGAGCTCTCTCCACAACCCACCCTCTCCCTAACCCCCTTAAAAGACGATCTAAAAACTTTACCAGTGAAGCCCTGGGACCCCTCTTACTACCCCTCCCAGGACCCCAACCCCTACCCATGCCATGCCATCTCTCTGGGTTCCATAACCCATCCTCGAGATAGGCCGTCGAAAGTCTGGGAGGCCAAACCCAGGAGAGAGGGGACTCCCTTAACGCCTGCAAGTCCACCAATAAATAGGTCCAAATCTTGTAAGGTTGTAACATATAGGGGAATGGTCAACAAATGGAAAGAGTGTCCAAGTATTGAAGATGTTAAAACCCAGTGTGGTCCAAAAAACTGGCAGCCAGGGGTCCAGGGTCATACACCAGGACTGCCCTCTCACAGAAGTCCTGGGCCGATGATGAGGTCCCGCACCCAGACCAGCCACCACGCCTCAGGAGGCATCCCTGGCAAGCCGATCAGGACAAAGGTAAAAGGCCAGGCTAATTGAGGAGGTGAAAGGCACCCCCACCATGCTGCCCTCTCACAGCAGCAAGCCGGCAGGGCACACCCAAAACCCCCAAGCCAGCATCCACCGGGTAAAGAGGGGGGAGGAGAGAGACAGTTCACAGTCTCAGACCCGGCAAAGCTGAAGGAGGCCATAGAAATCAGGGCAAAATGAATGGAGAAATGATTGGGGGGGGAGGGCGAAAAACACCACCAAGCCAGTTCCAGAATGGTCCGATCTTGCCAAGGGTGGCAAAATTGATGACAGGAGGCCAGTACCGGCGGTGACCTCGGGACAACTCCATCCCAACCTCTAGGCCCGACAAGGCCACTCGCCGATCCGCCGCCCCTGTCATCGCCGCTGACGCCCACGCCCACACCGTCCAGCCACTGGTCGCACCCCCAGTGTCATGACCACACTACTGATCTCCACCGTTGCTGCTGCCACCAGCGACCTCACGGGCCCCTGTAGCAAGCGAGGTCGCAGCTGGAATCAGGCGCCGAAACAAAGGCTGAGTCATCGCCATTCCCGAAGCTCTCCTTTTCACCGCCAACGCACCCAACTCCGAGGTCCGGAGGCCTGAAGAGAGACAGCCGGCCAAACCCGCGGTCAGGATTCTGCGGCTCACCGACTGGCTTGGCTCCGATGACATCTGCCGACGCTCCAGGTCCTCCGTACTGAAACTTGGGGGTCGGGGGGATTAAAGTCAGCTCCTCACCACCTCACGGACTAGCTAAGACCCACTCTTCCCCAGGACTCTAAAGATGGGTGGCCATCTTTACGAGCATGCGCAGTTATTGTTTTAACATCTCTTTTCAGTAAACAGCATGATTACAGGTTTGACATATATATACAAATATGACCATAACCACACATTCAATTTTTGTATTCAATTTCTTCTCTCAACAATGCTTTTATGTATTTTCTATTTTATTATATTATTCCAAATGCTTATCTCATTAGAGATAAGAGCCCTCATCAGAGCCTTCCCCAGACTCCAGGACTGGCCCAGGTTCCTCCCCACCTCCTCACTATCTGAGTCTGCCACCAGCTCTGCTGGCCGCTGGTGGGCCATAACAGTCATTGCATAGCAGCAGCACAAGCAAGCATAAGTTGGTAGCTGACAACAGTCTTGTTTTGAGACGGACCTGAGTGGCTTGCTCCAGTTGTCTGGGTTATTTGTGGGGGGGGGGGCGTCCACCACTTGTGTTGCATCCAGGATCAAAGTCTTTGTTGAGTAGCCAGTGCTCCAAGGGAATGGCCCTGAGGAAACCTGGCCATCTTCATGATTGGTAATGGACGGATAAGTTTTTAATGGGTTCTTTGGGTTTGCTGCGTCTGTCACATAAAGTGTTTGTCTTTTCCCATGGGTCGCCAGTAAAGGTTTGAAAACTTTTAAATATCCTTTCTAGAAATGGCAAGAATTGTCTTTCTCCGGCTGGACTTGGTAAACTATTGCTAAATTCTTAGTTTTTGCTACCCACCTTTTCAGACTGTCTAAAAACCATGTTGTAGAATAATAGGTCCAGTCGTTCTTAAACATTTCTGCATAACATTTGCACAAACCTGTGCATTGGGGTAGAATTGTCTTTGTCATAATTATATATATTTCTCATAATTGGATCTGAAATCTGTGAGTGTAGATGTGCTCCAACATGGACATCAGAATCCCAACATCTGGAGTTCCATTTTAACAGCTGCATGGAGGTTGAAAGCTTTGTTCCATGGTTCCATTAAGGCCGGATATTAAATTTTGTCAGAGTCTCTTATTCCATGAACTTATTCCCCAAAAGTCAAATTATTACTTTGGTCTGCCTATAGTTGCAGGCCTTTCAAAGCTACAGTAAACAGAATGAGTCTACAAATTGTACACACCGTTCCATTTACTCAAAGGTTGTTTCAGTAGGAAGGAGGCCAAAATAATGTTGCTTCCAGGCCATTGAGGTCCACGTGTTCAGTCCAGTAGTTTCCTTTCCCCTTCGGCTTGTGGGGGTTCTTCGGCATCATCCCGAAGTACTCGTTCGCCGATAGGCTGTGCCTGATGGGTCCTTCCATCGTTGGTCGCTGTCTTTGAAGAAAGGGAAGAAAGTTCTACTCTGCCGAGTGATAGGTCCCCTCTGCGTAGCCAGCCTGCCCCCATCCTCCTTGCCCCATTTGGGGAAGGGTCCCCTCAATAAAGGGTAAAGAGAGAACGGGGATAGAAGAATGAAATATAGAAAGAAAAACACAAATACATAAAAGGAAATTTCTTCTTCAAAGGATATAAAGAATGCTTCCTTTCGACTCTTAGTTTAGGATTATAATGAAATGTCCACTTGCCCTCGTCCCAAAAGAAAAGAAGAAAAATTTTAAAAATCTTAAAATTCTTCCCGCAATAGAAATCTTTGTCATAATTATACATATCTCCCTATAACTTTTTTGGCATTTAGAGCATGATTTGAAGTCTGTCATGTGTCGCTAGGTGGACATCAGGATCCCAACATCTGGAGTCCATTTTAACAGCTGCATGGAGGTTGAGAGCTTTGTTCCATGGTTCCATTAAGGCCAGATATTAAATTTTGTCAGGGTCTCTTATTCCATGACCTTATTCCACAGAATCAAATTATTCTGTACGGGCTTTGAATAGCTTCAGTAAACATATTGTATGCCCGTTCCATTTACTCAAAGGTTGTTTCAGTGGGAAGAAGGCCAAAACAATTTTTTTTTAACATTATCCAGTGATGATTCTCCCCATGGCATCCCAACTTCACAACTTTTACAGTCAGGATATATTCATGGGAAAATGTAGTGGGTTTTCCATTAGGCCACTCCATGCTTGACCTGAAACTCTTCAAAATGTTGTTGCATCTTATTTATTTTCACGTATTTATTAAAATTTATTAGCTTCCCATCTAACCTCAGGGTAACTCTGGGCATCCTACAATCGTGAATCATATTTTACAAAGTATACACATTTTTAAAAATTACAACATACACTAACAATCGGGAGAAACAGAATAAGAGAGATGGTTGTTTTCTGCAGCTTCAAGTCTTCCAGGCCAATGAGGTCCACGTGTTCAGTCCAGTAGTTTCCTTTCCCCTTTGGCTTGGGTGTGTGTGTGTTAGGGTTAGGGTTAGTCTTCCATGCCTCTTTTTCATGGTCGCACAGACAACACAGCTTTATGTATAATTTTCCATGTCTTTTTTCATCTTCGGCCACCAGAATTGTCGATTGGTCAAATGCAAAGTTTTTACAAACCCAAAGTGGCCAGCCGAAGAGGCGTCACAACAACGTTGTAATACATCAAGGCAGGAGAGAATTAGGGACATATATATTTTTGATCCCTTCCACGCCAGGCCATCCCTCGTTGTGATTCCCAAGACATGGTTCTCCCGAAACTACGGGTCATCTTGCAATGCTCCCACAACAGCCTGGGCAACAGCTTGAGCCCTTTCACGTGATGCTTCTGGTGGCCTCTGTGGTGCCTGTGAGTCTAGGGTAGGCATTGTAGCCTGGAATACTTCTTCCTGACCTCCCGCATATTGTGGCTTTCTGGAAAAACCCCTGTCCTGGGCCCTCCAGAGATCATCCATCAGCGCGACCAATGCCGTCTCCGTGCTGTATCTGGGTTGGAAGCCTGATTGATACAGATCCAGGTAGTCCGCTTCATCCAGGAAAAGTGGAACCTGCTGAGCCACCACACTCTCAACAACCTTCGCCAAAAAACGAAGGTTGGAGACCGGACGAAAGTTGTCTAACACAGTTGGGTCCAGGGCAGGCTTATTCAGGAGGGGTCACACCACCGCCTCCTTCAAGGCAGAGGGAAAAACGCCCTCCCTCAATGAAGCATTGACAACTGCCCGAGCCAACGGCAGGTGGCCTCCTCTGCATAAGTCAGCCAGGAGGGACACGGGTCCAACAAACATGTGGTGGAACTCAGCCACGATAATCCTGTCCACTTCATCCTCGGAAACAGGATCGAACTCATCCCAGATAACAGTGGCCAGACTACCTGCACTCGCTCCTCAGACCACTGCAAATCAGAGGACAACCCCCCCTAATGCGAAGCATCTTATCCGACAGATATTGACCAAACTCCTCAGCCCTACCCTCGAATGGGTCCGCCCCTCCAGACGAAGGAGGGAACGGTAACCCAAACAGGGCGGCTGGGTTATCTGCGGATGCTATGAGAGTGGAGAGATAAGATCTTCTCGGCCTCCCATAGCTACCAGGTAAGTCCTATAGGCTCTTAGCTGGGCACGACGGATTGGGAACGGGTAGACCTCCACCTGCTCTCTAAGCCCCTCTCGACGACGCTTTCATCTCCCGAGCTCCTCAGTATACCAAGGAGCAACCGATCCACATGTAAGGGGACGATGGGGACAACCCTGTCGAGGGCTCCGACGCAGCCCGTTGCCAGGCATTGCCAGATCCTCGGCAGAGCTGTGGCAAGGGAAGAGGGAAAACCCCAGTTCTGCCTGGAACCTCTCAGGGTCCATCAGGCTGCGGGGCGAACCATCTAAGTGGCTCCTCATCCCAGCAGTGGGGGGGCGCCTGTTGGAAGACCAGCCGTAGGAGATAGTGATCAGACCATGGAACGGGCAAGGCTAAAAGTACTTGCCCTCTGTCACTCCGCCACTGTTCAGAGACAAAACTAGGTCAAGAGTATTTCCTCATGAGTCGGGCTTGAATCAACTGGGTCAGGCCCATGGCCTCCATAGAAGCCATGAATTCCTGGGCCAACCCGACACTTCCCCAGGGAAGGCAAATTGAAGTCCCCCAAGGTCCGGGAACTCCACCGCCACCCCCGAGAGGAGATCGAGAAGCCCAGGTAGGCCGCTGCCACACAGCTGGGGGAAAGGTATGTAAGAGCAGGCCCACCCAACCACTAGGCCCCCACCTCAAGAGGAGGGTCTCACCCCGCCATCTCTGCAACAGAGACCTCCCTTGGAAACAGGGTCTCCCGGATAACCACGGCCACCCCACCACCCCTTCCTGGGCCTGTGCAGTAAAACCCAAAACCTGGTGGGCATAAATCAACCAGAGGGACACCTCCTCCGGCCCAACCAGGTCTCAGTGATACAGGCCAGGTCTGCAGCCTCCTCCTCAATGATCTCGGAGGAGGGAGGACTTATTAGCCATGGACCTGGCATTAAAATACACCAGCCTAAGCCCAGGGATCCCAGTTCCACTGCCCCCAGAGAGGAGGCCAGGTCGAGCGGCCACCGCCTAGATGTCGGGTGCGCCCCATCACTGATATGGCCCTATGCCTTGACGCCCTACCAATCCCGACCACCCTGGGAATCGCGGTCCCCACCTCAGGCCCCGGAGCCCCGCCAGCCCCCAACCCCCACCCACCCCCGCCACACCCCGAGGCAAAGAGACCTCTATCCCTCTCCCTATCCCTTTAAAACACCAATTAAAATTTTAAAAGCCTACCCTTAACTCTCAATTAAAATTTAGTCCCTTGGTCTCAGCATGCCACCTCTCAGCATGCCACCTCTCGGGATCCAGGATCCGTCATCAAGGTAAGCTGTCGACAACCCAATGGGCCAACTCAAGGACAAGGTGCAGTCCTGAGGGCCCATAGCTCCAGTAGGAAGTAGGCCCGTAACAATGAATTACAATTCCATAGGGGGTTGCTTGGGGTAAAGTATGGCATCATGTAATAGGGTGATAGATGTAATTAAGATGTAAAATATATCAGGAAGAAAAAGGTCCAGGCAACAGTGTCCAAGAAGTTCGACACCACAAATGGGCCTCTCACATCCGCTTAGGGGCAGAAGATGGCACTAAGTGACCAACCTTCTCTCACCGCGCAGTCAAAACAATCTTGGAACTGAAGGGTCCGATGTTAAAATCCTCTACCCTCTCACAGTAGGGGTAGTCCCTACATTGTCTCCACACACAACAATGGGGGACCCGCCCTGAAAACCAAAATCCTGAGAAGGGAAGGTCCAGAGAAGATTAAGGACCATGACCGCTGGTTAGAATGAAGTTGCAATGGAAAAGCCGCAGCAGCCGGACCAAGGGTGACACAGTACAGTAGGGAAAATCCAGAGGAGTCCACAGATGTTAACTTCCTCATCATGGCCCAGGTCCGGGGCCAAAAGCCCGCCAACCCGAGGGGTATCTATTCCAGCCCAGAGGCCGGTAGCAGCCCAACCGACCCGGCCAGTGCCCGATGGAACCAGCATTCCCAGGTGGGAACAGTCCAGCCGTCAGGAGGGAGATCAGCAGAACCGTCCAAGGCCTGCGCCTGCAATGCGCCCCTAAGCAGTCCGAGGGCTCATCGGTTGGGGAGTCCACAGCAGCGCATCAAAATTAGCCACCCGGCACCACGGTCCGCGGCCGCTGCAGCCTCCGGCCCCATAAACCAGGCCATGCCGGTGCAGAAGCTCACCACCGCGGCTGACACCTTCCATAAGAACGGCCGCTGCCTCCATCTTCCCTTCAGCCTCCGCCGTCACCGTCGCCAGCCACTCCAGCTAACGAAAGTGGTCAGAGCCTCCACGAGGCAGCAAACAGCAACAAATAGCCTTAGTATCACTCTTTGTTCTTCGTGAGGGTAAACTGTGTTTATAAACATGAAGGCATTCTGCACCCATCAATCTTCTTCTTAATGTGGTGGCCTGTACCATGACTGGCTTATCATTTAGGCCTGTAGCCAGAGAATAATCTTCAAACTGCCCTAAAAGTATCCCAATTATTATCACAATCCCACTCACCCTCATGGGCTCCAGAGGTGGTATGCTATTACTTCTGCCATGGTGCTATAATTCTTGCTTCAATCGCTTGGCTTTGAGGGCAGAATCCTTCTGACACCATGTTTCAGATAAGTTTTAATGAGTAAAAATGCAAAAGAGACAAACCTTAAAGCGTCTTAAAGACATATATAAAATACACAGGAACAGAAATGCCTCACTGAGGCACATAGAATAGAAGACTAAAAACAAACACAACCCCATAACAAGCAGGATGACTCGGTTTCATTCCTTCCATGTTGCTTGATTGAATATCTCACTCATGAGAGGAGGGATGGAGGCCCATTGAAATATGTAATGTCAGCAACCTCCACCCACACCATATGGTTGGACCCCTTGTCCAACCATGCCAATCTAATTCCACGTCATCCGTATTCAGGGACTACAAGAAACTGGAGTACCTCCCGTGTGGAGCCTATTTTCCAAGGTCAGTGGCTCCGTAACATGGGTTTCAATGTCCTGGCCAATCCAGTAGACACAAACTGAAAGATAAAGCCACACAAACTTTGGATTGTTTATTACTATAGCAATCCAGCAGGATCCAAAACAAAGAACAGGGCAACTCACAGATTACATGGCTTAGGGCTGGGAGTACTGCGGGAGCACCTACTGCCAGCAAAACTTCCCATTGCCCCGTGTGCTCCACAGACAGGGCCTTCTCAGGGTGCGAGGGGCAGACAGTGTGGCTGGTGACCCCCAGGGGAGAGAACTCTGTGGGGTACACCATGCTGGAATCAGCTGCCCTTGGGCTTTGGATGGCTCCTGACCTTTCTATCCTTCCTCATGACCTGAAAACATGGCTTTTTTGGCCGACCTGGACTGATGGTGGGGTTTTATTGGTTTGTTTGTTAGTTTTACATTAGGTTATTGGGATGTCAATTTAACACCTTTAAATTTTGTACTGTATGTTTTTATTGTTGTAGGCTGCCCTGAGTCCTTTGGGAGATAGGGTGGCATAAAAATCCCAATTATATATATATATGTAGGTCTTGGTGTATTCGGGTCTTGTCCCATGTAAGATTGAGAATACCTTGGCTGCGTTTCCAAATCTCATCCATCATCTTCAGGCTGGTGTCTTCAGCTTAGTTCTTCTGGGAGAAGTGTGTGATAGTGGCTGTTTTTCCCTTTTAAACTCCAGAGTTGGAGTAACAAGAAGTAACAACACAGCCAACTCTGGAGTTTAAAGGGAAAACAGCCACTATCAC
>SOZL01000526.1:23678-66578 GCA_009733165.1 Naja naja | reverse complement strand
ATATATATATAATTGGGATTTTTATGCCACCCTATCTCCCAAAGGACTCAGGGCAGCTCACAACAATAAAAAACATACAGTACAAAATTTAAAAGGTGTTAAATTGACATCCCAATAACCTAATTAAAACTAACAAACAAACCAATAAAAAACCCCACCATCAGTCCAGGTCGGCCAGTTGAAAAAGCCATGTTTTCAGGTCACAAAGGAAGGATAGAAGGTCAGGAGCCATCCAAAGCTCCAAGGGCAGCTGATTCCAAAGGGCGGGTGTACCCACAGAGAAGGCTCTCCCCCTGGGGGTCACCAGCTGACACTGTCTGCCCTCGGCACCCTGAGAAGGCCCTGTCTGTGGGAGCACACGGGGCAATGGGAAGTTTTTGCTGGCAGTAGGTGCTCCCGCAAATACCCCAGCCCTAAGCCATGTAATCTGTGAGTTGCCCTGTTCTTTGTTTTGGATCCTGCTGGAGATTGCATATAGTAATAAACGATCCAGTTTTGTGTGGCTTTATCTTTCAGTTTGTGTCTACTGGACTTGGCCAGGACATTGAAACCCATGTTACGGAGCGACTGACCTTGAAAATAGGCCCACACCGGGAGGTACTCCAGTTTCTTGTAGTCCCTAGAATACGGGATGACGTGGAATTAGGATTGGCATGGTTGGACAAGTGGGGTCCAACCATATGGTGGGGTGGAGGTTGCTGACATTACATATTTCAATGGGCCTGCATCCACCTCCTCATGAGTGAGATATTCAATCAAGCAACATGGGAAGGAATGAAACCGAGAGTCATCCTTGTTATGGGGTTGTGTTTGTTTTTAGTCTTCTATCTCTATGTGCCTCAGTGAGGCATTTCTGGTTCCTGTGTGTATTTGTATATATGTCTTTAAGACGTTTTTAAGGTTTGTCTCTTTTGCATTTTTACTCATTAAACTTATCTGAAACATGGTGTCAGAAGTGATTCTGCCCTCAAAGCCAAGCGATTGAAGCAAGAATTATAGCACCATGGCAGTAGCTAATAGCATACCACCCCTGGAGCCCATGAGGGTGAGTGGGGATTGTGATAATAATTGGGATACTTTTAGGGCAGAGTTTGAAGATTATTCTCTGGCTACAGGCCTAAATGATAAGCCAGTCATGGTACAGGCCACCACATTAAGAAGATTGATGGGTGCAGAATGCCTTCATGTTTATAAACACAGTTTAACCCTCACGGAAGAACAAAAGAGTGATACTAAGGCTATTTGTTGCTGTTTGCTGCCTCGGTGGAGGCTCTGACCACGGTTTCGTTAGCTGGAGTGGCTGCGACGGTGACGGCGGAGGCTGAAGGGAAGATGGAGGCAGCGGCCGTTCTATGGAAGGTGTCAGCCGCGGTGGTGAGCTTTGCGACCTTGGCGGCCTGGCTGTTTATGGGGGCCGCGGAGGCTGCAGCGGCCGTGACCGTGGTGCCGGTGGCGGCGAATTTTGATGCCGCTGCTGTGGACTCCTGGGCCAACCGATGAGCCCTCGGACTGCTTAGGGGGCGTTTTTGGTGGCCCGAGGCCTTGGACGGTTCTGCTGATCTCCTTCTCCTGACGGCTGGACTGTTCCCACCTGGGAATGCCGGTTCCATCGGGCACTGGCCGGGTCGGTTGGGCTGCTACCGGCCTGGTGGGGGTTGGAACAGATACCCCCCTGCGGTTGGCCGGCTTTTGTGGCCCCGGACCTGGGCCATGATGAGGAGGTTAACATCTGTGGACTCCTCTGGATTTTCCCGCCTACTGTACTGTGTCACCCTTGGTCCGCTGCTGCCGCTTTTCCATTGCAACTATCATCTCGAACCAGCGGTCATGGTCCTTAATCTTCTCTGGACCTTCCCCTTCTCAGGATTTTGGTTTTCAGGCGGGTCCCCCCATTGTTGTGTGAGGACAATGGGGGACTACCCCTCTACTGTGAGAGGGTAGAGGGATTTAACATCGGACCCTTCAGTTCCAAGATTGTTTTGACTGCCGCAGTGAGAGAGCGGTTGGTCACTTAGTGCCATCTTCGGCCCCTAAGCGGATGTGAGAGGCCCATTTGTGGTGTCGAACTTCTTGGACACTGTTGCCTGGACCTTTTTCTTCTCCACTCGGATATTTTACATCTTAATTACATCTATCACCCTATTACATGATGCCATACTTTACCCCAACCCCCTATGAATTGTAATTCATTGTTACGGGGGCCTACTTGCCTACTGGAGTTATGGGCCCTCAGGACTGCACCCTTGTCCTTGAGTTGGCCCATTGGGTTGTCGACAGCTTACCTTGATGTGGATCCTGGGATCGAGAGGTGGCATGCTGAGACCAAGGGACTAAATTTTAATTCGAGAGTTAAGGGTCGACTTTTAAAAATTTTAATTCGGTGTTTTAAAGGGATAGGGAGGGATGGGGATAGAGGTCTCTTGCAGCTCGGGGTGTGGCGGGGGTGGGTGGGGTTGGGGGCTGGCGGGGCTCGGGGCCTGAGGTGGGGACCGCGATTCCCAGGGTGGTCGGGGATTGGTAGAGGCGTCAAGGCATAGGGCCATATCACGTGATGGGAGCGCGCACCCGACATCTAGGCGGTGGCTCCGACTATGGCCTCCTCTCTAGGGGGCAGTGGAACTGGGATCCCTGGGCTTAGGCTGGTGTATTTTAATGCCAGGTCCATGGCTAATAAGTCCTCCCTCCTCCGAGAGATCATTGAGGAGGAGGCTGCGGACCTGGCCTGTATCACTGAGACCTGGTTGGGCCCGGAGGGAGGCATCCCTCTGGTTGATTTATGCCCACCAGGTTTTCGGGTTTTGCACTGGCCACGGGCCCAGGGAAGGGGTGGTGGGGTGGCCGTGGTTATCCGGGAGACCCTGTTTCCAAGGGAGGTCTCTGTTGCAGAGATAGGCGGGAGCGAGACCCTCCTCTTGAGGTGGGGGCCTAGTGGTTGGGTGGGCCTGCTCTTACATACCTTTCCCCAGCTGTGTGGCGGCCCTACCTGGGCTTCTCGATCTCCTCTAGGGGTGGCGGTGGAGTTCCCGGACCTTGGGGACTTCAATTTGCCTTCCCTGGGGGTGTCGGGTTGGCCCAGGAATTCATGAGCTTCTATGGAGGCCATGGGCCTGACCCAGTTGATTCAAGGCCCGACTCATGAGAAATACTCTTGACCTAGTTTTTGTCTCTGAACAGTGGAGGTGACAGAGGGCAGTGCTTTTAGCCTTGCCCGTTCCATGGTCTGATCACTATCTCCTCGGCTGGTCTTCCAACAGGCGCCCCCACTGCTGGGATGAGGAGCCACTTAGATGGTTCGCCCCAGGCCTGATGGACCCTGAGAGGTTCAGGCAGGCACTGGGGTTTCCCTCTTCCCTTGCTCACAGCTCTGCCGAGGATCTGGCAATTGCCTGGCAACGGGCTGCGTGGAGAGCCCTCGACAGGGTTGTCCCCATGCGTCCCCTTACGCGCGTGGATCCCAGTTTGCTCCTTGGTATACTGAGGAGTTCCGGGAGATGAAAGCGTCGTCGAAGGGCTTAGAGAGCAGGTGGAGGTCTACCGTTCCCAATCCGATCGTGCCCAGCTAAGAGCCTATATTAGACTTACCTGGTGGCTATGGGAGAGGCGAGAAGATCTTATCTCTCCACTCTCATAGCATCATGGATCTTTCCAGCCGCCCTGTTTGGGTTACCCGTTCCTCCTTCGTCTGGAGGCGGACCCGTTCGCGAGGTAGGGCTGAGGAGTTTGGTCAATATCTGTCGGATAAGATGGCTTCGCATTGGGAGGTTGTCCTCTGATTTGCAGTGGTCTGAGGAATGAGGTGCAGGTAGTCTGGCCACTGTTATCTGGGATGAGTTCGATCCTGTTTCGAGGATGAAGTGGACAGGATTATCAGGCGGCTGAGTTCCACCACATGTTTGTTGGACCCGTGTCCTCCTGGCTGACTTATGCGCCAGGAGGGTCTTACCATTGGCTCGGGCAGTTGTCAGCCACTTCATTGAGGAGGCGTTTTCCTCTGCCTTGAAGGAGGCGGTGGTGGACCCTCCTGAATAAGCCTGCCCTGGACCCAACTGTGTTGAACAACTTCGTCCGGTCTCCAACCGTTTTGGCGAAGGTTGTTGAAATGTGGTGGCTCAGCAGGTTCGCTTTCCTGGATGAAGCGGACTACCTGGATCTGTATCAATCAGGCTTCAACCCAGATACAGCGGAGGCGGCATTAGTGCGCTGATGGATGATCTCTGGAGGACCCAGGACAGGGTTTTTCAGAAAGCCACAATATCGGGAGGTCAGGAAGAAGTATTCCAGGCTACAATGCCTACCCTAGACTCACAGGCACCACAGAGGCCACCAGAAGCATCACGTGAAAGGGCTCAACTAGTGGCGTTGCCCCAGGCTGTTGTGGGAGCATTGCAAGATGACCCGTAGTTTCGGGAGAACCATGTCTTGGGAATCACAACGAGGGATGGCCTGGCGTGGAAGGGATCAAAAATATATATGTCCCTAATTCTCTCCTGCCTTGATGTATTACAACGTTGTTGTGACGCCTCTTCGGCTGGCCACTTTGGGATCATAAAAACTTTGCATTTGACCAATCGACAATTCTGGTGGCCGAAGATGAAAAAAGACCTGGAAAATTATACATAAAGCTGTGTTGTCTGTGCGACCATGAAAAAGAGGCCTGGAAGTCTAACCCCAACCCCAGCCCTAACACACACACACCCCCAAGCCAAAGGGGAAAGGAAACTACTGGACTGAACACGTGGACCTCATTGGCCTGGAAGACTTGAAGCTGCAGAAAACAACCATCTCTCTTATTCTGTTTCTCCCGATTGTTAGTGTATGTTGTAATTTTTAAAAATGTGTATACTTTGTAAAATATGATTCACGATTGTAGGATGCCCAGAGTTACCCTGAGGTTAGATGGGAAGCTAATAAATTTTTAATAAATACGTCAAAATAAATAAGATGCAACAACATTTTGAAGAGTTTCAGGTCAAGCATGGAGTGGCCTAATGGAAAACCCACTACATTTTTCCCATGAATATATCCTGACTGTAAAAGTTGTGAAGTTGGGATGCCATGGGGAGAATCATCACTGGATAATGTTAAAAAAAAAATTGTTTTGGCCTTCTTCCCACTGAAACAACCTTTGAGTAAATGGAACGGGCATACAATATGTTTACTGAAGCTATTCAAAGCCCGTACAGAATAATTTGATTCTGTGGAATAAGGTCATGGAATAAGAGACCCTGACAAAATTTAATATCTGGCCTTAATGGAACCATGGAACAAAGCTCTCAACCTCCATGCAGCTGTTAAAATGGACTCCAGATGTTGGGATCCTGATGTCCACCTAGCGACACATGACAGACTTCAAATCATGCTCTAAAGGCCAAAAAGGTTATAGGGAGATATGTATAATTATGAAAAAAATTTCTATTGCGGGAAGGATTTTAAGATTTTGTAAATTTTTCTTCTCTTCTTTTGGGACGAGGGCAAGTGGACATTTCATTATAGTCCTAAACTAAGAGTCGAAAGGAAGCATTCTTTATTTCCTTGGAAGAAGAAACTCCCTTTTACGTATTTGTGTTTTTCTTCCTATTTTTCATTCTTCTATCCCCGTTCTCTCTTTACCCTTTATTGAGGGGACCCTTCCCCAAATGGGGCAAGGAGGATGGGGGCAGGCTGGCTATGCAGAGGGTGCTTTCTTTCCTTTCTTCAAAGACAGCGACCAATGATGGAAGGACCCATCAGGCACAGCCTATTGGCGAACGAGTACTTCAGGATGATGCTGAAGGACCCCCCCCCACAAGCCGAAGGGGAAAGGAAACTACTGGACTGAACACGTGGACCTCAATGGCCTGGAAGCAACATTATTTTGGCCTCCTTCCTACTGAAACAACCTTTGAGTAAATGGAACGGTGTGTACAATTTGTAGACTCATTCTGTTTACTGTAGCTTTGAAAGGCCTGCATGTGGAAAAGGAATTTTCCATGAGGTTGCTGTGCTCTTTCTCCTGGCCCCCTCCTCAGGTAAACAAAAGAACTGGATGGACCAATCACAGCACAGCTGTGATTGAGGATTTTCCCGGGCTTTGCCAAGCTCCACCTCACCTGACTCTGGACTACTTAAGGGGCTAGCCTCATGGCATCTAGCCAGTTCCTCCATTACTGATGTTCCAGCTGCTTGGGATCATGCAGCTGGAAGGATCCTGCCTCATGCCACGAGGAGGATCTGTGGGACTCCAGTCACAGGTGACTGACACAAGGAAAGAAAAGACTCTAACAAGAAACAAATGAACACTGAATACTGAAGCACCTTTTAACTTATTTTATTGTTTTTGTACTTTGTTTACAATAATAAACAACTTTGAATTGGATCCACTGCAGGACTATATTGCCGAATTTTGTCTGCTCTGCATGGACTCCACCTGGAATGATCTGGCTGCTGGGCGCCTTCCAGGATGGCCTGTCGAGGAGGAACTGCAGGGCCGAACTGGTTGGTGGAGGCCCTCCGACTCTCGCGCCCTGGTGGTGCAACGTCTCGCTCGGCCTTAGCGTCTCCAGCGGCGAGACCCGCCGCCATCCAGGAGTTGCCCTCCGTCTGTACCTCCGCCCTCGCGCCGGCAGTGCCCAGGTTGCCCCAAGTTCCGTGACAATGGCTGCGGAGCCCATGGAGCTGGGAGCGGCTGGAACTTGCTTGACGGCCCAGGGCACACTGATGGCAGGGGGTTTGTGTTTGTATTGTGGGGAGCCCAGACATTTCGCTGCTTCCTGACCCCAAAAGCAACGTGGGGCGCTCAAGCCCGTGCCTGAATCTCAGCATGACCAAGCCGGGAAACGGGGCGGTCCCGACCTGGGGGACACCCTAGGCTGGGCAAGTACTAAACCTCGGCCTGACTGCGTGGCTGTGGACTCTGGGCCCCCTCGGCATCTGATATTGGACTCTCAGGTGTTCTTGCCTAACCAGTGAGGGATCCAGAAGCATGCGCTGGTGGACTCAGGGGCCACGACAAACTTCATGGACCAGGCCCTCGTGGCACATTTTAAGGTGCCTTTGGATCCGGTGGACCCTCCGTTGAGGGTGGAGACAATTGATGGGGAGGGAACTGATCAGGGGCCCATTAAGTTCGCCACCCAGCCTTTGCGATCTAACCATTGGGGCACATGAGGAAGCAATCCGCTTCTACATTACCGTGGACCTTCATTTCCCATTGGTCCTGGGTATGGCCTGGCTTCGGACTCACGATCCTCAGGTGGCATGGTGGCAGAAGCCGTGTCTTTCAGTCTGCAGTCGTCGACCACCATCATCCGCCTGTGCCGGCCAGGACGTCTCCACCCGGTCGTCTCCTACCTCCTGAACTGAGGGACTTCCAGATGTGTTCAGCGAAGGGAAGGACCGCTTACCCGCATGGCCCCTCTGATTGCCCGTGGACCTTCTGCCCAATCGTTGCTGCCGTGGGGCGCCTGTACTCCATGTCGAGCCGAGTTGGCGCCCTACGGGACTTTCTGGACAAAGCTTGCCGGGGTTCATCCGCCCTTCGTCGTCCCCTCTGCAGCACCAGTCCTCTTCGTTAGAAGAAGGCGGGGACTTGCGCTTGTGTTGCGATTACCGCCCGGCTCAATGCCATCACGGTCTTGAATCGCTACCCCTGCCTCTCATTCGGAGCTGATGGAGCGCCTGAGGAGGCCACCATCTTCCTGGCTTCGACCTCGAGGGCCTACAACTTGGTGCGGATACGAGAGGGGCGAGTGGAAGGCGGCGTTTGGCACCCGATCTGCCATTTCGGTACCGCGGTGATGCCGTTCGGGTTGACCAACGCTCCTGCGGTCTTCCAGCATTTCATGAACGATGTGTTCAGGGACATGTTGGATAAGTTATGGTGGTCTACCTGGGCGACATCTTGATCTACTCGGTCAGGAAAGCCACCTTCAACAGGTCCGTCTGGTGCTGCAGCGCCTTGAGGCACCAGCTTTATCAAAGCTGGAGAAATGCCTCTTTTTCCAGACTTCCATAGAGTTCCTGGGGCACATCATCGCTCCCGAAGGCATCGCTATGGACCCTCGGAAGGTGGAGGCCTTGTGCAGTTGGGAACCCCTCGTCGGCGTGAAAGGCGTCCAGCGCCTGCTGGGGTTGCGCCAACTATTACGGACCTTCATCCCGGGCTTTGCCACGTTAACCTTCCCGCTAACCCAGCTCCTTCGGAAGAAGGTTCCGTTCCAGTGGGGTCCCCTGCAGCAACAGGCGTTTGAGGCCCTCAAGAAAGCCTTTGTCACGAACCGTCTTGAGGCACCCGACCCGCACCGTCCTTTTGTGGAGGCGGACTGGCGTCCAGCGTGGCTAGCTTGGGGCGGTGCTGTTGCAGGCCCGGTGGCTGGCGGCACTCTTTTCCCTAAACACTATTCGCGGAAACTCAATCCTTCGGCGCAACTACACCATCTGGGAAAAAGAGCTGCTGGCTATCAAGGCTGCCTTTGAGGCTTGGCGGCATCATCTCGAGGGGCCCGGCACCAGATAGAGGTCGCAGGACCATCGAATCTGGAACATCTGACAACAGCCAGGAAGTTGAACCAGCGGCAGATCCGGTGGTCGTTGTTTTGCCGGTTCAACTTTGTGTGACCTACATTCCCAGCGGTCTGTCGGTGGATCGCTATCCCGTAAACCAGTACCTGTGCCCCAAAGACTTGCCTCCTCTGCGGGCCGTGCTGCCAGCAGAAGCCTTGGCTGCAGCCCAGGAACGGTGAGACTTCGGGCTCGGTGCTGAGAGGCTGGCGCCTGGACGCTGGTGCAGCGCAGAGGAAAGAAGGAGGCGGCCCGATTCCCCATGGACTTTGGAGGAGGGCTTGCTCAAGCATCGGGGGGGGCGCTGTACATGCCCAGGGCAGCAGGCCCTTCTCTTGAAGCAGTGTCACGACAACCCGGCTGGCCATTTTGGCTACTTCAAGACCCTCCACCTCGTGACTCGGACTTTTGGTGGCCTCGAGTGCGGCACGGCGTCCAGCCACGTGACATCCTGTGTGCCGTGCGGCAAGCGAAAGCAGCGACAGGTGCGCCTCCTGGTCTCCTCCACCCTCTACCCACTCCAGACAGACCATGGGGGCGATCTCTATGGACTTCTTGATGCACTTGCCGATCGTCCTCTGAGCTTCTGACCGTGCTGGTGGTGGTGGACATGCTGACCAAAATGGCCCACTTCATCCCGTGTCGTGCCCTGCCCGGCCCGTACGACTGCCGTCTGTTCGTCCAGCATATTTTCGCCTCCATGGCCTGCGGACAGGGTGGTTTCCGACGCGGCAGCAATTCCGGCCCAATTTTGGAAGAGCCTGATGACCGCGTTACAAGTGCAGGTGTGCTTGTCCTCATCGCACCATCCGAGACTGATGGGAGCGGAGAAGGTCATTGGCATCCTGGGGCAGTACTTGCGCTGCTTTGTCAACCAGCGGCAGACCGACTGGGCGACTACCTCGCTCTGGCGGAGTTGGTTCAACAACTCCCAGCACACCTCCACCCAGGTGACTCCGTTCGCCAATGTGGGCTACCATCCATGGTTCTTCCCTCTGACACCCTCAGATTCCCCGTTCCTGAGGCTCAGGACTTCCTTTCCGAGCTGTCGCTGTTGTTCAGCAGTTGGTAGCGGCAACACCTGATACAGGCCAAGGAGGACTACAAGCGATGCGTGACCACTCTCGATGGGCGGCGCCCCGCTGGTGGTGGGAGACCAGTGTGGTTGTCCAAAAGCACCTCCGGCTGACCCCGGTAAAAAACTGGACCACCGGTTCGTCGGCCCGTACCCCATTGAGGCGGTCATCAACCCTGTGGCCTATCGTCTAACCCTACGCGCTCCATGAAGATTCACCTGGTTTTCCACCGTTCCCTTCTGGTTCCTGAAGCCCCTCATGTTATCTCGGCGTCCCACCGATCCTGTTTCAACACCTGCACCGCTGGGGCTGGCGCGGGGACAGCGGGTGGTCAGCATTCAAGACTCACGGTGGTTGAAGAGGCGATTCAATATTTGGTTGAGCGGGCGGGGGATGGGCTGGAGGACTTGTCTTGGGTGGGGCTTCCGCATCCACGCCCGACCCTCAGCGGCTGTTCCATGGCGCTTCCCCTCTCGGCGCATCCTGCCCGTCAGACTTGGGGAAGGGCCCGGTGGGGAGATAGTGTTGTGGCCCGCCTGTGAGCCTGTGCTGACAGAGGAAGAGGACCTGGATGATGAAGAAGAGGAGGAGAGGAGGACAGGCAATGCCTTTCTCACCAGGGCCTTCCTCCCCAGGATCTTCCTCCCTGGCAAGGTCTCCCTCCCCAGGACCTTCCTCCCTGGCAAGGCCTCCCTCCCAGGACCTTCCTCCCTGGCAATGCCTCAGGTTTCTTGGAAAGCCAAGAGGAACAGCCTGAGAGGCAGCGTATCAATGCGGCACGCGGGGAGGGAGGAGGAGATTCCTGGCTTGATCCCAGGCAGCGTCGGAGGGAGAAACGTCAGCAGCAGCGTGAGGGGTGTGGGAGGGCCAGAGATTGAGCTGGACCACACCCCACCAGGTATAAAAGTGGGTGTGCACGTTACAAACTCTGTACGTGACAAAGTGTGGAATAAGCCGAGGATTCTGTCTGTGTGCCTGATTTAGTTTCTGGACTTTGAGAATAAATCAGTCCTTTGTGAGTACTTCATTTCTTGTCAGTTCTGAATTTGGCAGTGAGAGCCTGGGTGACTGCCAACACTCTCATCGGGAGAGATAACTTGGATTTTGGAGACAGGCCAGCGTGACTCTCTGTGCTAGTGTTGCTGCCAAGTTCCTTACCTTCTGGGGAAGGGAAGGGGAGCCAGAACAGGGAGATATGTATAATTATGAAAAAAAATTCTATTGCGGGAAGGATTTTAAGATTTTTTAAATTTTTCTTCTCTTCTTTTCGGACGAGGGCAAGTGGACATTTCATTATAGTCCTAAACTAAGAGTCGAAAGGAAGCATTCTTTATTTCCTTGGAAGAAGAAACTCCCTTTTACGTATTTGTGTTTTTCTTCCTATTTTTCATTCTTCTATCCCCGTTCTCTCTTTACCCTTTATTGAGGGGACCCTTCCCCAAATGGGGCAAGGAGGATGGGGGCAGGCTGGCTATGCAGAGGGTGCTTTCTTTCCTTTCTTCAAAGACAGTGACCAAGGATGGAAGGACCCATCAGGCACAGCCTATTGGCGAACGAGTACTTCAGGATGATGCTGAAGGACCCCCCCCCCACAAGCCGAAGGGGAAAGGAAACTACTGGACTGAACACGTGGACCTCAATGGCCTGGAAGCAACATTATTTTGGCCTCCTTCCTACTGAAACAACCTTTGAGTAAATGGAACGGTGTGTACAATTTGTAGACTCATTCTGTTTACTGTAGCTTTGAAAGGCCTGCAACTATAGGCAGACCAAAGTAATAATTTGACTTTTGGGGAATAAGTTCATGGAATAAGAGACTCTGACAAAATTTAATATCCGGCCTTAATGGAACCATGGAACAAAGCTTTCAACCTCCATGCAGCTGTTAAAATGGAACTCCAGATGTTGGGATTCTGATGTCCATGTTGTAGCACATCTACACTCACAGATTTCAGATCCAATTATGAGAATATATATAATTATGACAAAGACAATTCTACCGCAATGCACAGGTTTGTGCAAATGTTATGCAGAAATGTTTAAGAACGACTGGACCTATTATTCTACAACATGGTTTTTAGACAGTCTGAAAAGGTGGGTAGCAAAAACTAAGAATTTAGCAATAGTTTACCAAGTCCAGCCAGAGAAAGACAATTCTTGCCATTTCTAGAAAGGATATTTAAAAGTTTTCAAACCTTTACTGGCAACCCATGGGAAGAGACAAACACTTTATGTGACAGACGCAGCAAACCCAAAGAACCCATTAAAAACTTATCCGTCCATTACCAATCATGAAGATGGCCAGGTTTCCTCAGGGCCATTCCCTTGGAGCACTGGCTACTCAACAAAGACTTTGATCTTGGATGCAACACAAGTGGTGGACGCCCCCCCACAAATAACCCAGACAACTGGAGCAAGCCACTCAGGTCCGTCTCAAAACAAGACTGTTGTCAGCTACCAACTTATGCTTGCTTGTGCTGCTGCTATGCAGTGACTGTTATGGCCCACCAGCGGCCAGCAGAGCTGGTGGCAGACTCAGATAGTGAGGAGGTGGGGAGGAACCTGGGCCAGTCCTGGAGTCTGGGGAAGGCTCTGATGAGGGCTCTTATCTCTAATGAGATAAGCATTTGGAATAATATAATAAAATAGAAAATACATAAAAGCATTGTTGAGAGAAGAAATTGAATACGAAAATTGAATGTGTGGTTATGGTCATATTTGTATATATATGTCAAACCTGTAATCATGCTGTTTACTGAAAAGAGATGTTAAAACAATAACTGCGCATGCTCGTAAAGATGGCCGCCCATCTTTAGAGTCCTGGGGAAGAGTGGGTCTTAGCTAGTCCATGAGGTGGTGAGGAGCTGACTTTAATCCCCGACCCCAAGTTTCAGTACTGGAGGACCTGGGCGTCGGCAGATGTCATCGAGCCAAGCCAGTCGGTGAGCCAGAATCCTGACCGCGGGTTTGGCGGCTGTCTCTCTTCAGGCCTCGGACCTCAGGAGTTGTGCGTTGGCGGTGAAAAGGAGAGCTTCGGGAGTGGCGATGACTCAGCCTTTGTTTCGGCGCCTGATTCCAGCTGCGACCTCGCTTGCTACAGGGGCCCGTGAGGTCGCTGGTGGCAGCAGCAACGGTGGAGATCAGTAGCGTGGTCATGACACTGGGGGTGCGACCAGTGGCTGGACGGTGTGGGCGTGGGCATCAGCGGCGATGACAGGGGCGGCGGATCGGCAAGTGGCCTCGTCGGGCCTAGAGGTTGGGATAGAGTTGTCCCGAGGTCACCGCCGGTACTGGCCTCCTGTCATCAATTTTGCCACCCTTGGCAAGATCGGACCGTTCTGGAACTGGCTTGGTGGCATTTTTCACCCTCCCCCCCAATCACTTCTCCATTCATTTTGCCCTGATTTCTATGGCCTCCTTCAGCTTTGCCGGGTCTGAGACTGTGAACTGTCTCTCTCCTCCCCCCTCTTTACCCGGTGGATGCTGGCTTGGGGGTTTTGGGTGTGCCCTGCCGGCTTGCTGCTGTGAGAGGGCAGCATGGTGGGGGTGCCTTTCACCTCCTCAATTAGCCTGGCCTTTTACCTTTGTCCTGATTGGCTTGCCAGGGATGCCTGCGGTGAGAGCATGGTGGCTGGTCTGGGTGCGGGACCTCATCATCGGCCCACAGGACTTCTGTGAGAGGGCAGTCCTGGTGTATGACCCTGGACCCCCTGGCTGCCAGTTTTTTGGACCACACTGGGTTTTAACATCTTCAATACTTGGACACTCTTTCCATTTGTTGACCATTCCCCTATATGTTACAACCTTACAAGATTTGGACCTATTTATTGGTGGACTTGCAGGCCTTAAGGGAGTCCCCTCTCTCCTGGGTTTGGCCTGCCAGACTTTCAATGGCCTATCTCGAGGATGGGTTATGGAACCCAGAGAGATGGCATGGCACGGGTAGGGGTTGGGGTCCTGGGAGGGGTAGTAAGAGGGGTCCCAGGGCTTCACTGGTAAAGTTTTTAGATCGTCTTTTAAGGGGGTTAGGGAGAGGGGTGGGTTGTGAGGAGGGAGCTCAGCGCAGCCCAGGGCAGGATTGTGCGGGGGTGCAGGGGGGGACGGCAGGGCCCGGAGGATAGTGGGCGGCGATCTCCAGGGTGGTTGGGTTCGGCAGGAGACGATGAGGCACAGGGCCATATCATGTAAGGGGAGTGCGCCCCCGATGTCTTTGTGTGGTGGCACGCTCCGACGCCTTTGCCTCTTCCCAATTCCCTGGGGTTCAAGATCTAGGACCCCTGGGCTCCGACTGGTGTACTTTAATGCCAGGTCCGTGGCTAACAAGGCAACCCTCCTCTGTGAGGTGATTGAGGAGGCCGCGGACCTGGCTTGCATCACTGAGACCTGGGTGGGCCCAGAGGATGGAGTCCCTCTGGTTGATTTATGCCCCCCAGGTTTTCGGGTGTTGCACCAGCCACGAGCCCAGGGAAGGGATGGAGGGGTGGCAGTAGTTATCCGGGAGACCCTGATTGCAAGGGAGGTTGTTTTTCTGGCCAGTGTGAGGCCCTCCTCTTGAGGTGCGGGTCGGAGAGTCGGGTGGGCTTGCTGCTTACATACCTTTCCCCCAGCTATGTGGCAACTGCCCTGCCTGGGCTTCTTGACGCCGTCTCGGGGGTGGCGGTGGAGTTCCCAGAGCTTATTGTTCTGGGTGACTTCAACCTGCCTTCCCTTGGGGTGCCGTCAGGTTTGGCCCAGGAATTCATGGCTTCCATGGTGGCCATGGTATCCTGTTGCAGCGTCTCAGTGGGTTGGGAGTGGGAGGCACTGTGTTACAGTGGTTCTCCTCCTTCCTCTCAGGGCGCATGTCGGTGTTGGCAGGGGGGCAGAAGTCGACTCCGAGGGCTGTCACGTGTGGGGTCCCTCAGGGGTCGGTCCCCTCGCCCCTCCTGTTCAACATCTATATGAAGCCACTGGGCAAGATCATCTGTGGCTTTGGGGTGAAGTATCATCAATGCGCTGATGATGGCAGTTATACATCTCCACCCCAGGCCACATCAGTGATGCCCTCTCCGTGGTATCCCATTGTCTGGATGCGGTACGGATCTGGATGGACAGGAACATGCTTCGACCCAGAACTCTTGACTCCTGCAAGTTGTTGGGGGTTATGCCTTTCTCCTCCCTCATTAGTCTCCTTAGGCTGGGGCTGTGGAACTTTTTTGGTTCACCCATCCATTGTGGTGAGAGATCAATGGGATGGGATGCACCATTCCATCCCCACTCCATTACACATGCAATATACCATCCTATCCTTTAACTCACTGGGGTGCCTTGGCGATGAGAGAGCAGCGCCAGTCTCATATGCTTGACCAACAGCCCCCTGGACTGCCGTGAGAGGGCGTCTAGGGAATGAGATGACCCAGTTGATTGGATTTTTACCTATGTTGAGACTTTAACATCATCAACATCATTAATAGGATATGTTATTTATATCTCTTGGCCATTTGTTCCTTCGGTAATGGGACAGTTATTATTATCAGATGTGGACTTATCTGGCTGCAGAATTGTGGGCTCTGAGGGATTCCCCCCTCTCTCAGGCTTGGCCCGCCAGTTTAGCCCTAGCCTATCTCAAGGACGGATTATGGAATCCAGAGAGATGGCATGGCGCGGGAAGGGATAGGGGTCGGGGTTCGGGGAGGGATAGAAAAAAAGGACCCAGGGCTCCTTTGTTAAAATTCCTGATTCGATTTTTATGGGGGTTAGGGAGGGGAGGGGATCTCTTAGCAGGAGCTCAGTGCAGCCTGAGACAGGGCTGTGGTTGGGGGGTATGTGGGGGGGCCTGCTGGACTCTGGGCATAATAGTGGGATCTACGATCCCCATGGTGGTTGGCATGGGCAGGAGCCAACGAGGCGAGGGGCCATATCATTTTAGGGAGTGCGCCCCTGCTACATTCAAGCTGTGGCGTGCTCCAACACCTCAGCCTCTTCTCAATGCCTGGGGGTTTTGGGATCTAGGACCCCTGGCTCTGGCTGGTGTACCTTAATGCCAGGTCCGTGGTTAATAAGGCATCCCTCCTCAGTGAAGTGATTGAGGAGAAGGCCACAGACCTGGCCTGCATCACCAAGACCTGGTTGGGGCTGGAGGGTGGAGTCCCTCTGGTTGATATATGCCCCCCAGGTTTTTGGGTGTTGCACCAGTCACGACCCCAGGGAAGGGGTGGAGGGGTGGCTGTTGTTATTTGGGAGACCCTGCTTCCAAGGGAGGTCCCTGCTCCGGAGATAGGGGTGCTGTCTGCGACTCAATGTTGTTTGGCGGTGACCCAGGGAAGGGCCTATTCTGTGGCGGCTCCCACTTTATGGAATCAGCTTCGCCGAGCTCGGATGGCCCCGATCTCTGCACCTTCCGCCACGATTTAAAGACCTGGTTATTTGTGCAGTCCGGGCTGGGGTGCCGTCCTGGGGGTTGATTGTTTTTAACCTTGGGGTTTATTCTATTTGACTTGTACCTCGTTTAATTTGTTTTTAGGTAATTATTTATTGTTGTGTTTTAGTTGTGAGCTGCCCCAAGTCCTTTTGGAGAGGGGGCAGCATACAAGTCAAAGAAAGAAAGAAAGAAAGAAAGAAAGAAAGAAAGAAAGAAAGAAAGAAAGAAAGAAAGAATATGGCTGTAAATTTTAATTGTTATTGCACAAGATATTTGTACCCAGGCAGCACACTGTTTAATTGTTTGTATTAAAATACAATAACCAGTTTCTTCAACAGCAACTGTGACAATTGCAAATGCAATAATTATTCATTACAAGGAAAGTAGGAAGCGACAGTTTGATGGTCTTCAATGCTATGGCTAATGTCATCTTCCCAAGTGAAAATAGAGAAAATTTCTCTTGATGAGGTCACTTTTCCCATGGGTCCTGGGACTCAGTTGCTTTCATATCCCAATAGGCAAAACTCCCCCTTCTCACTGGATCACAGACCCCCCTTTTATGTCTGGACATAGAAGGTCATCTCAAAATAACCACATGAACAGGACCCAAATGGCAACTGGACTTTCTAGGTTTTGGGAGAATCTCCATAACCACATGAATAGGAGTTGTGTTGGATTCCCATTCCTTGGAAATGTTTCACTTCCCAGCCAAGAAGGTTCTTGCTGACTGATGGGGAATGGAAGGATTTATATTGTTTGCAGTCCATTGTAAGCATTGCAAGGCTCAGGCATTAGCTTTCAAGAGATTCTCAGAAGCTTCTTGGATGAGAAGCGAAATGACTTCAAGAAAAAACAGGAAAACTCCTGTTGCCTTTTGAAAAAAGCACCTTTGGGACAACCATGACCTGGATGATTGAGCTACAGAAACAAGATTTCCATCAAGATTCCCATTCCCTGGACCACCTAACACTAATTCTAGTGAGTAAAAAAAAGAGTAACATGCAAGCTATGGACCAACAAATAGAAGATTTCTTGGAATGGATGACCAAGATGCCATGTCTTCTTCCCAATGAGTTGGACTTTGAAAAGATCTTGAGAAGCAGGAGAGCTCCATGTGAAAGTCCCCAAGTGATAAGATGAACCAAAATGGAAAAAAATGTTCCTCGTCTAAAACTCTACATAAAAATAATTTTTAAGTTTTGAAACTTATCCAGGACCTGTTAACATGTCAAAAAACAGGAAGTGTAGGACTGGTATTTTGACCCAAGTTCATGAAGATGCTTCAAGTCAGAGCCATGTCCTAAGTGTTGTGGCCTGCTGGTGGTTGGCAGAGCTGGCAGCAGAGTTGGACAGTAGTGAGGAGGTTGGGGAGGAATTTGGGTCATTCCTGGAGGCTGAGGAAGGCTTGGATGAGGGCTCTGCATCAGAGGCAGAGATGGGACCAGGGCAGGCTGGCACTCATCAGCTGCCTTTGGGCATGGACAGCAGTGAGGTGGGGGAGCTTCTGGAACGGGTTCCCAGCCTGCACATGCGCAGAGCTGCCAAAAGAAAAGAACAATTACGAACTCAGGGTCAACGTGGGAGTAAGGCCACAGGTGGATGGTGAATGACCCCTCCTATAAGATTAACAGCAAAGAGGAGCAAAAGGGGAGGAAATTTTTGCAGGAAACAATTCATTCCTTCATTCCATCATTGTGAAGATCTGTCCGAGACTCCGTGCTAAGCCCTTCCTTGTCAGCACTGCATTTGGAAATATTTACCGGGCAGCTTTCCAAGATAGATAAGGTTTGAGCTCCTAATTATACCCTTTGGTATAATGGCTGAATGTGGATGGAAGAAATTCACCTTATAAAAGGGGTTTTGCCGGGACAAAGGTCAGCTTAGTGCTTTTTGGGGAAGCCTAGGGCAGAACACTAAGTTACTCCATGTTAAATCATTTTATTTGTTAAAACTGAACGATTTAGGTGTGACCAACATAGATGTTTGCAGCAGAAACCAATTCAGATGCTAATATCACAGCCCTTTTCACATCCACAGACCCAGAACTAACAACAGAAGCCGGGACAGAACTATTACACAACCCACCTGACCTAAGAAAGTTGAGATACCCAAACTCATGGACCTCATCAACCCTTGCCTGACCACGTACTTTCAGTTCAATGGACAGAGATATCGAGAAACCAAAGTGTTGAAGAAGGAACTTTAAAATTGACTGGACTGGCAGAAATGGTGAAATGGTGAATCAGAGAAGCAGATTAGATAAGTTTATAAGAGACCAGAAGCCATTGTGGACTTTTGTGTGTTAAATACAATAACAGATGGTTAAAATAGGACTTTGAAAATTAATTTTACTTTTGGGGCTCCCCATTGACCACTTTTGTATGTATAGTGAACAGATAGTGGGTCGATTTGAGGGATAGAGAAAAGGACCTCCAAACCAGGGTCATTATTTTGACTATTGCAACATAGTAATTATCTTAAATATTGATGGGAAAATGTATAATTATTTGCAGACCTGTTATGTAAAAAGAAGATAATGTATCAGATATTTTCAATATATTTTTCAGCATTTAACCAGGGTAGACATTTTATGTTTAATGTCAGGGTAAATGACATATCAGACATTTGGTTTGGGGTTTTTTTTGATATACATTTTTTAATTTTTGTTGTTAAGTGTTTGATGGTTGTTCACTTATTTCTCCTTTTTTCCCCCTTTAGTTTGTATTTTAACTTTGGAAATAAAAAAAATGTGGGGAGCTAAAGGAAGCACGGCTATCAGCTGAGACCATAATGCAACGCCTGGAATCTGTAGCACTCCCACACACATAGTGTGGATCCAGTGTGTAGATGCCGCCTTTGTCATATTAAAAAGGGACCAGCTAAAGAAGAACATGAAGCTGTCAACAACATCTTCAAAGGAACAAAATTCACAAGAGATGAAGTAAACAGCACGCTAGCCTTCCTGGATGTATCAACAGACACAGTGATGGCAAAAGAGAAATACACGTCCATTGTCCATCCACACCAACCAGTTGCACCATGGACCAAAAGAAAGCAGAAGGAGAACCTTCTCAGAGGAGATGGAACATCTCTGAATATGTCAAATATTTGGTGTTGTGGCTTGTTGGCTGCTGCTTTTCGAAGAACTAGAACAAAAGCGCTGTGGGAGTCAGGGTCAGCATCAAGGCAACCTGAGAGCTTCAAGTGGGAAGAAGGAATGGAGCTGGTAGAGAGAGAGAGAGAGAGAGAGGCGGAGCCTGGGCTGTCCATCAACCCTCAGGTGGAGAGTCAACAGCCCCCAGGTCTGGAGGTGGATGATGAGGAAGAAGAGGAACAGCTGGGCCCAGTGCCTGATGTGCAGATGTGCAGAAGGCAGAGGAAAGGAAAGCAGTGGAAATCTATGGGCCGGTCCTTGGGACAGAAGACCCACCGCTGCTAGCTGAAGCCCCACCCGAGCTCTGAGGAATAAAAGGCAGGGGATGGAGATGAATAGGTGTGGCAGACAACCATTCATCTCCCTGCTGGACAGACTTGTTAGCCTGCGGTGTGAGAGAAACTTTTTTCCCGGAGCTGCTGGTACTCCTGATAAAAGAACCATTGGTTCAGCTCCAGAGGGTTTGTCGCGTTTGGGGAGCTGGCTCAGAACAGAATGAGCAAACCATCCCTATCTTCTCACCTGATGACTGAGCCAATGTCATCATGGACGGATGGAACTCAATGCATGCCAAAAAACCCAAAAAGATACCAAAACAACAATGAAACCCACATCCCAGGCAAGACCGAGTGGCTTTGGGTATTTGGACCCTCTGGTGCCAGATGTAGTCAGGGTAGGGTTTTACATGGGTAGTGCTGCCTTAGACACACCTGGGACATCATCTGGGGGTCCTCCTAGATTCATTTCCTGCAAGGGGCAGCCAGGGCTGTGGTTTGGGGCTTTCAGGACCTTCAAGATCTGCACCAGTTGTACCCATTCCTGGATCAAGAGGCTTTGCTCACACTCACTCATGCCCTGATTATCTCGAGTGGATGTGCTCTCCATGGGACTGCCCTTGAAGACTATCTACACACTTCAGTCAGTGCAAGATGCAGCGGCAAGAACAATAAAGTGCACGCCTAAATCTGCAGGTAGCACACCGCTGTTCTGTGCAATCTCCCATTTTGCTTATTTTGGCATTCTCACTAGGGATGTGAGACAAGAGGACACCATTTGACAACATTTTGGTGTGGCACCAATTGCAGAGAAGATGAGAGAACACCGGCTCCACCGGTATGGACATGTCCAGAGAGCAGCACCTTCCACTGTGGATAAAACTGCCCATCACTTAGAAAATAATGGCCAGAGACCTCGCGGGCACCCAAAACAGAGATAGCAAGACACCATCAACAAAGACATGCAAGCCACGGGCCTGTGACCCGGAGATGCAGCTGGCTGTGCAAAATGGCACTCAATGATCTGAAAAGTGGACCCTGCACCTGCAGGAATATGCCACGATGAAGATGAAGAAGAAGAATGTATAAGACAACACAGCTCCGACCCCTCCGACCCCTTGACCTCTTCTCAATCCCTGGGAGTTTTGGGATCCAGGACCCCTGGATTCGGACTGGTGTATTTTAATGCCAGGTCCATGGTTAACAAGGCACCACTCCTCTGTGAGGTGATTGAGGAGGAGGCCGCGGACCTGGCCTGTATTACCGAGACCTGGTTGGGCCCAGAGGGTGGAGTCCCTCTGGTTGATCTATGGCCCCCAGGTTTTTGGGTGTTGCACCAGTCACGAGCCCAGGGGAGGGGTGGGGGTGGTGGCTGTTGTTAGTCCAACCCCCTGAGGCAGGAAACCATCTGGGTCAAATGGTTGTCCAGTCCATTTTTGAAAGCCTCCAGTGATGGAGCATCCAGAACTCCAGTGTGAAAGCTATTCCATCAACTAAGTGTTCTCACTGTCAGGGAATTGCTTTTGGAAACCTTCTTTCACAGCTAACAAGCTGTTTGAAAGAGTTTATTCCCAATAAAACCATGGTTGCTCCTGGTAACCAGTTCTATGTCGGGCAGACAGGACAACCATTAAAAACCAGCATCCATGAACACCAGAGCTGGCAGTCAAATGGCATGGGCCAAAGCCCCCGATTACAGTTACACAAACAATATTGTTTTGACTGGGACGAAGTCACCCCAAAGCCCATCAGGCATGAGAGTTCATTGAAGTTTGACTGGGACAAAGCCAAGCCAAGCCAAGCCAAGCCAAGCCAAGCCAAGCCATACCAACACCCATCAGGTTGGCATTCTACCAATGGGCCCATCAACAAACATATTGACCCAGAACCAGCGTATGAATTAATACGGAAAGGACCATCTGAACCACCAACTGATGACACAACTGACCACACCCTCACCAGTTGTCATACCCCTGTTGGAATCTGAATTTGTGGGGGAAGATGAGCTGGAACAAGAGCCAACAGAGATCAAGAGGGCGGCTCTGTTGGCCTTGGAGGAAACTGGGGAAGGGCAGAGTCAGTACGGGCAGGGCTTTTCAGGATAAGAAAGGTCTACAGATAGGGAGGAGCAGGAGAGACAGAGCTCAGGAGAAGAGCGAGCACCAACCCCTCCTGATCTGAGAGCACGGAGAGAAGAGAGAAGCCAAGAACAACGCAGACTGAGCAGGCTATGAGGGAGGAGAGTGCCCCTCCCCCCCTTCACAAGGCACACCTGGGGACTGAGATGTAAGGAGGTGCCAGTGGCGACCTTGTTCCTGACTCTCCAACTTTATGGAGATCCACCTTATTAGATGTTGCAACAAAAAATGGGAGCTGACCTCTTGAGTTTTGAAGGCTGCCCTTCCATCCAGTGGGCTCAGCCTGTCTCAATGTCTGGGTCTCCTCCCAGAACATGCTGAACGATGGTTCCTCCATAAGGGGAAACCATTTGCTGTCCAACCCAAGCCCGTCACTTGACAGCTGGAGCAACAAATGCATTCCAAGAGCGAACGATGTCACCATCCGATGTGGCTATCAGTTCCAGAGAAAAGTTGCTGCTTCCAGTGCTGCCTGGGCATTGGAAGGCTGCCATGGCACACAGTTTTTAGTGACCTACTACAGGTGAGCAGTTGTGACTCAACAAAAGGAGTGAGAAAAGGGGAAGCAGCAACTCACTTCTGGCCTTGAGGAGCAACTGTGTTGTCATTGCCTTCATGAACTGGTTTCTAGCCAAGGCTGGTGGTGGGGAGGTAGACACAGCCTTATTGGTCCAGCCTGGCATGAAGGGGGGGGGACTAGAGCCTCAGGGGACACCCATCTCCTCAGGTACCTAGGGGTCTGGCCCAAAATTGGTGACAGAGAAAAGAAGAGAAGAACAAATGGAACGGCTGGAGAGATGAGGGACAATATTGTGTGGAGCAGTGGTCAGCTCTTGGTTGGAGCGCAAGAAGAGAGGTTCTTGGGTGGCTTGTTTGGAGGAAGTGAAGACCCCACAAAGCGACAGCTTCACCCGAGACAATTAGCAGGAAGGACTGGGCAGAAGATCCCTGGAGACCACCTTCTCTCAGTGAAAGAGACCCAGGTGATGGAGCCAAGGAAAGCAGGAAGGAGATGAGCAATCCTCAGTCATAAATCCAGAACGTTCCTTCCTTTCGGCTCTCTCTCTCCTCTTCTAACTACCTCTTATAATAATTTTGGTGAGACAGCCAAAACAGCTTGCCTTGTTGCCTTGGCTGGGGCGTGACCTCCAATTCCCCCCTTTGGTTCCTTGCCAAACAAGCCCCTCCATGCATGCAATCAAGTGAGGGGCAGCCTTAAATAAAATAATGTCCAAAAGTATCATACCAGAAAGCCCTTCTGAATTTTACCGAGAAAAAGGACGCTCAATTTAGACTTAAAACCAAGAAAGTAGGAGAGGAAAAACAAACATCAGATGTTATCCAGATTAATCCTGGAGGGCTTCTTGACTGGCATCATAAACTGGCTAGTGCTTCCCCGACGACGAGCCTTCTCTGTCGCGGCCCCCGACCTCTGGAATCAACTGCCTCTGGAGCTCCGTCTGGCCCCTGATCTCCGCACCTTCCGCCGTGAATTAAAGACCTGGTTGTTTGACCAACCCGGGCTGTGACCCTTCCCTGGGGGGAGGGATGGGTTTTTTAATGTATTTTTTATTGTCATGTTTTATGTTTGGGCTTGTTTGGTTTAATGTTTTTTTTAAATATTTATTGTTCTGTGTTTTTAGTTGTGAGCCACCCCGAGTCTTCGGAGATGGGGCGGCATACAAGTTCAAATATAAATAAATAAATAAATAAAGCACGCTTGAAATCTCAAAACGTCTC
Organism: Naja naja; assembly: GCA_009733165.1. Lineage (NCBI taxonomy): Eukaryota > Metazoa > Chordata > Lepidosauria > Squamata > Elapidae > Naja > Naja naja. The sequence continues at coordinate 43,257 of SOZL01000526.1, read as the reverse complement.
AGCTGCAGAAGAGCAAGAGGAAAGATGGCTCCTAGTATCATAGAAGGCTGGATGGGGCCTTTGAGGTCTTCTAGCCCAACCCCCTGCCTCGGTCAAATGGTTGGTCCAGTCTAGTTTTGAAAACCTCCAGTGAAGAAGCACCCACAACTCTGGAAGCTGTTCCAGAGTGATTGTTTTGACTATCAGAAAATAGCATGCAGGATAAAACGATAGCAAGATGAATAAGTTAAAGGTAAATAATGGTGGTAAGAAAGCACTCATGTCTCTCTTTTTCTATTTTCAGTTTTGTATCTTGGTGTTGTCCAAGCTAAAGTATCTCCCCACCCTTACAGGAGATATAAAAAATCAACTGTCCAGCTACCTTCAACTGCTCATCAGAGATTAAAAGTCAGGAAAAGCTTCCTTTGGTTGACAGGAGACTTTGAAAAATTTGGAAGCAGAATAGATCTACAGAAAGCTACAAAGAACCAACAGTGGATGGGACCAACCCAGGAGCTAGAAACTGGATCTGGCAAAAGCTGGGAAGTAGGGAGACCATTGAATGGACTGTGCAAGGGTACAACAAGATCCAGAGACCCCCCTGAATAAGTGGGGGCACTCCAGTGGCTTCGGCCCTTTGCGATGGTGGTGACGTGCAGAGAACAACACATATGTACACCTGCCCTTTTGTGTCCTGATCAGTGCAACACTTGAGAACATTGTGATGCAACAAGAGAATGAAATCCACCTGTTGACTCCTTTTTCCTTCTTTTTCCTATATATATAGAAGTACGCATCCATGAACACCAACTGACAGTCAAAAGACATGACAAAAAATTCTTTAATTTCACAACCTATGGACAGATTTACCCATAGTTTCAACTGGAAAAAGGTGACCATCCCAGACCAGGCCAAGTCCCAAAACACCAGGGAATTTCTAGAAACCTGGCACTCAGACAAATAGACTCATAGATATTAACTTAACATCTGCAGACTGTGCAAAAGGGACAGCCAACCAGCCTAAAACAGAACAAAAAGACTCCAGCATTTCTCTACCAGAAACCAGCCACCAAATCAACATAGATCAACTCCAAGGTTAACAGCAGGCCATCAATGAAGTCAACAACACCCCCAATCAAGAGCCCCAAAAGCCATCAGCAAATAGCCCAACCAAAGGATCTCTCAGACTGCCCCTGACAGGGCAAGCCACCAGAATATAAACTGACAGCAAACCGCACTCCCTACTAGCACTGATGATGTTCCCTAGTTGGGTCATGAAAGGCCTCTGAGAAAACCACCAAGGCCCCCTCATTTCTCTTTTCCTTCAGCACTCAGCCAGGGTGCATCCTACACGTTAAATGTTAAATTCAATTGACTACTTTCTTTTCCTTTTTCATATGCTATGTTTGCTGTTCTTAGGGTTGATTGTTTTTGTTTGATTTTGTTTGTTTCACAGTTCTGCATTCTACTCTCTATGATAAAACAATAAATTTAAATTAAAAAAAGAGAATGAAATTAATGTTGATAATTTCTGGGCAAGGTGTGTTTAACTTGTGGATATTTTCAAGGTTGTATTTTGTATTTGAAATGTTATTGTTGTACAGCATGCCTTTTAAGTTTAATTGCGATGCTTCTGAAATGAATAAATAATCTAAAAAACTGTCCAGGATCTATTGACCTTGTGACTTTTTCCCACCTGGCTCAATCAAGCTGGATATTATTTTTAAAAAGAAACAAAAAGAATTTGTGACACCAAGTCCCAAAAAAGCGAGCCAGAAGAGTTATTCAAAAGCCCTGGTGGGGCTACTACTAAACTGCTAAAGTAGTATTGCTACTACTGCAGGTGACCAACGATGACCACCTCCTCACTAAGTGACCTTCACACAATGTGACAAGTTGGTCCCGGGATTGACCGACTCCGTCACCACACAAGATCAATAAAAGTAGAGTAAAAACTGAAATAAGACACTTTTGTAGTTTGTTGGCAGCCTGTGCAGACGGCAACAGAGTCAGACAATGGGGAAGAACGGGGACCAGTCTGGGAGGATTCGGACGAGGGTCCTGCGTCCGATGCAGGGATGGGGCCAGGGCCATCTGAAGACTCTGGAGTCTGGCAGCAGCAAGGCAGAGGAACAAGGGGAGCCTGTTCCCAGTGCAGGTATGTACAGAGCTGCTAGAAGGCGAGAACAGCTGAAACAAAAGGGGTGACTCGGGAGGAAGGCTGGGAGGTGATTGGCCTTCCCTAAGGGATAAAGGTCAGACAAAGGTAGAGAAACCTTTGCAGGAAGCAAAGTTGTTCACTCTGCTTGGATTAATCCTTGAAGCTCTGTGTGGACTTTGTCCTTTGGTTGTTTTTTATAGTTAATTTGGCATTTTAGTTGTTGGCAGGAATTCAAAGGAGTGAAGGTGGGTGCTTATCTCGAGGAACTGTTTGGGACTCATTACAGGCTGGGAATGCACATAATTCCAACTGCTGAAATAAAACAAGAGTTGTTTTAGCTAAGGGTGTGCTTAATGAAGGTCTCAGGAAGCCCTGGTGAGAACAGACACTTCAACCGAAGTCCAGCTGATGAGGTCACCTAGCCTGGCAATGAAACATTTGGAAGCTAAAAATCCAGCTTGGAGAACAAACCACCACCAACAGCTACTGCTAAATGCCAAATCAGAACCTAATATGTTATTTTTCACCCAGGGTACTGTTACGACAAAGGGCATTCTCAAAATCTGGTCCTCACCGATGGTCTTCCAAAACCCATGAAGCCTGCTGCCTAAGACAGGGCAGGTTGCCCTGAAAATGACCAGGATCTGGGCTGCTCTTGAGCCTTCTCCTGAGCCAACAACCAACACCAGCTATAAAAGCTTTGATGAGAGACAACTAGGGGTGGTGTTGGGATTTTGGAGGGAGAGAAGAAGGTGTGTGGTTATGTGTAGAAATGAAGCAGCCTAAAGCAGTAGAAAGAGATGCTTCCCTCAGAAGGAGTAGCAGTTGGAGGACCAGTAGTAGGAGGCATAGTAGCAGTGGGAAAGATTGGAGGAGTGGTAAGCAGTGAGTACTAGCCTGTGAATGCTTGTGTGTTTGTGTTGTCTTGCTGCGTTGGCTGTCTTGTGGTTTGGAGCCCATTGACTTGGGTATAGTTAAAAAACCTAGTTTATCTTTTTTATAACTCTAATCGGTTTTTATATTTATAACTTGTCAGATCTGACATCACAATGCTTCAGCCCTGCTTTGCTTTGATAGCAGGCTCCCATAAAGTATGGGGAGGGGGCAGGGGAGGATATTGGGGGAGGGAGAATGACAGGAACCAGAAGTGCCAACTGGAGTCAACGATTGAATGATCCAAGGACATAGGCAGGGAAACAGAGTGCAAACACCCACCAAAGAGGCACCAAACTTTAGAACTATTGCCAACTATCTCCGCTCGAACTACGAGCCCTCCAGGTGGTTCCCCTGTCTGTGAAGTGGCCTTATGGGCTGTCAAGAGCTTACCTTGATGACGGATCCTGGGATCCCGAGAGGTGGCATGCTGCGACTAGGGGTTTATATTCTAAATTTGGTGTTAAGGGGAAACTTTTAAGTTTTTTAATTGGCTGTCTTAAGGGGTTAGGGAGGGGTTGATGGGTCTTTTCACAGCCTGGTGCATGGTGGGGGTGGGGTTGGGGGCGGGGGGCCGGAGGGGTGAGGTGGGGACCACGATTCCCAGGGTGGTTGGGGTTGGTAGGAGACGTCGAGGCATAGGGCCATATCATGTGTTGGGAGCCCGCACCCGCCATCTTTGTGCGGTGGCACGCTCCGACCCTATGGCCTCCTCCCTAGGGGGCATGGGAACTGGGACCCCTGGGCTTAAGCTGGTGTACCTTAATGCCAGGTCCATGGCTAATAAGTCCACCCTCCTCCGTGAGATCATTGAGGAGGAGGCTGCGGACCTGGCTTGTATCACCGAGACCTGGTTGGGCCCAGAGGGTGGTGTCCCTCTGGTTGAATTATGCCCTCCAGGTTTTCGGGTTGTGCACTGGCCGCGGGCCCAGGGAAGGGGTGGTGGGGTGGCTGTGGTTATTAGGGAGACCTTGCTTCCAAGGGAGGTCACTGTTTCAGAAATAGGCGGGAGTGAGACCCTCCTCCTGAGGTGGGGGCCTAATGGTTGGGTGGGCTTGGTGCTTGCATACCTTTCTCCCAGCTGTGTGACAGCAGCCCTGCCTGGGCTCCTCGACGTCCTCTTGGGGGTGGCGGTGGAGTTCCCAGACTTTATAGTCTTGGGGACTTCAACTTGCCTTCCCTGGGGAAACGTCCGGATTGGCCGGGAATTCATGGCTTTTATGGAAGCCATGGGCCTGACCCAATTAATCTTGGGCACGACTCATGAGGGGGGAAACACTCTTGACCTAGTTTTTGTTTCTGAGCAGTGGCATAGTGACAGAGGGCAAGCCATTGTTACGTCTTTGCCCGTTCCATGGTCTGATCACTATCTCCTATGGCTGGTCTTCCAACAAGCCGACCCCCACTGCTGGGATGAGGAGCCACTTAGATGGTTCCGCCTAGGCACCTTATGGACCCAGAGAGGTTCCAGGCGGAGCTGGGGTCTCTTCCCTCTTCCCAAAGCTGTCGAGGATCTGGCACTTGCTTGGCAACAGGCGCGTGGGCGCCCTTGACAGGGTTGTCCCCATGCAACCCCTCACACGCCGTGGATCCAGGATGGCCCCCTGGTATTCAGAGGAACTCCGGGAGATGAAGCGCCATCGGAGGGGCTTAGAGAGCAGGTGGAGGTCCACCCGCTCCCAGTCCAATCGAGCCCAGCTAAGAGCCCATATTTGGACTTACCTGGTAGCTATGAGGGAGGCGAGAAGGTCTTATCTCTCCACCCTCATAGCATCCGCAGATAATCGCCCAGCCGCCCTGTTTCAGGTTACTCACTCCCTCCTTCGTCCGGAGGGGGGTGCAGACCCGTTGCGGGGCAGGGCTGAGGAATTTGTTCAACATCTGTTGGATAAAATCGCTCGAATTTGGGGCGGGTTGTCCTCTGATTTGCAGTGGTCTGAGGAACGGGATACAGGCAGTCTGGCCAATGTGATTTGGGATGAGTTCGATCCTGTTTCTGAGTTACCCGGTTCTCCCATACGACCCCCCTCCTGCGTGGCCTGCATTGGTTGCCGGTTGCGCTCCGGGTGAGATTCAAGGTTTTGGTGTTAACATACAAAGTCCTTCATGACATGGGTCCTCAATATTTAAGGGAGCGTCTTCTTCCAATATCGAATACCGGTCGCCTGTGCGAGCCCATAGGCAAGGACTCCTCGGGGTCCCGTCGGCGGGTCAGTGCTGATTGGCGGTTCCCGGACGACGAGCCTTTTCTGTCGCGCCCCTGACCTCTGGAACCAACTGCCTTTGGAGCTCCGCCTGGCCCTGACCTCCGCACCTTTCGCCGTGAGCTAAAGACCTGGTTATTTGACCAACCGGGCTGTGACCCCCTGGGTGAGGATGGTTTTAAAGGTTTTATAGTGTTTATATTTGGACTTATAACTTAATTTAATTGTTTTTAAGTATTTATTGTCTCATGTTTTAGTTGTAAGCCACCCCGAGTCTTCGGAGATGGGGCGGCATATAAGTTCAAATAAATAAATAAATAAATAAATAAATAATTCTTGTTCCTAATATCCTGGCTAGTGGTTTAAGGTGCTAACTTCTGCTAAGGATGTGTGGTTCCAACTCCTATTGCAGAGCAGCTCAAAGCAGCACCCCCACTCCCCGTGACCCCCCCTCCTTCCACAGAGAAAAGTAAAAGCAGTTCTAAATCTTTGTCTGAGGCAGCACCCCACTCCCCACGACCCCCCTCCTTCTGTAGAGAGAGAGAGAGAAGACAGGAAGGAGCCAGGCTGCTTAAGGCAAAGAAATGAAGACAAGAGAAAATGTTTTTATCAGAATTCATATTCCTCCCTCGCATGTCCATTCCATCCCTACCTGGGTCCTATCTCCACATAAGACCCTTCCTCTGATCCCCAGGGCCTCCTCTGAACATACTTTCCACTGTCTGATCCTTCACCATCCCATGTGCTTTCATCAAATGGCTGGTAAGGAAGAGGAGGAATTCGGCACAAAACAGGTTGTGCAGAAAGCAAGCACAGGTTCAGTCCAAAAGGACTCCAGGGTCCATACTCCAGTGCACGGAGTATGAGGAATAAACAGGGTGAAGTAGAAATTCAAGTAAATGAGGGCAGATATGATATGGTTGCCCTTACAGAAACTTGGTGGGATGAAACCCACGGGTGGGACATACAGCTAGAGGGATTTAAAAGGAACAGACTAAATAAGAGAGGAGGTGGAGTTGCACTACGATAAGAATTTAAATTTCCATCACAACCACCCTACCTCTGCATAACAACCACCCATATCAATAAGAACAAGAATACACCTACTGCAGCTCACCAACCCTCTGAAATGCACAACTTTATCTTCAAAATACCTTCAAGAAAACTAAGCCTCTCATTTTATCACGTCAAATGGGGTATATTGGTAAGCTCTTTTAAAAACAATGGCCTCCGTGATGTTCTTTTAATTGGTTGCATGTTGAGTTTTATCTTTTGCTCACAGCCCGGCGTTCCGTTGGTAAATAAGTGGCGATACAAATCTCTTCAATAAATTACAAAATAAAATAAAATAGAAATGCGTTGAAACCAATAAATACAGAAAGACCCTCCTAAAGCTTCTAGAATTATATTAGCATGCAATCAAAAATGTGTCAGGGTGCCCTGTTTTTTTATTAAATCTAGATGCAGCTTCATTCCCAGTAAATTATTCCAGCCACTAGGCATGGCCCCGCACAAAACCCGGTAAAGAATTCAGTGCAAAGCAAAGACCACAAGTAACATCATCTGGAATTGGTATGATTCAGCCATTTGACTGGGAAAATACAGAAAAGGCAAGGAAGGGAGGATTCCTGGAGCAGAGGTCTCCAACCTTGGCCACTTTAAGACTTGTGGACTTCAATTCCCAGAATTCCCACAAGTCTTAAAGTGGCCAAGGTTGGAGACCTCTGTCCTAGAAGGCTGGCATTGAATGGGCATTTAGTCCACCCAGTTGGATCTGATCTCCTGCTCAGTCAGGTACCTGATCTGGAACACCTTCAACAAATGATTATGATTTAATAATTTGTTGCTTGTATGTACAGCAAGTGGCAATCTTCTGCACCGGAGACAAATGCTTGTGCCCAATCACTCTTGGCCAGTAAATAATTCTATTCTATTCTAAATTTGCAAGCTGGACCATTCACAATAGAGGCAACACAGCTGCCAAGAACCCAGTGATCAACACCTCCCAGGAACTCAACAATCCCATGTATAATCTAACACAGGCTACAAACCCTGCAAGGCGTATTCCAAGTTTCTGAACCACAGGCTACGGGGGCTTCCCACAGACAGAAGATGAAACATCTGCAGAACATCTAGTTTTCTATGGGATGGAAAAAATAAACAACATGCCTACTTCCAGAGGCACCAAATTAGAGCAATCCAAGTATGGAGTAAAATTAAACAGAACCATTACGTTAAAATACCATGCTGGCTGTCAATGATGGAGGCATTAATATATCTGAATGCAATGGAATTGGCGAAAATGAGGAATTACAAGGATCTGCTAGATGAACAAGGAAGATTAAAAACTATACGGGAGTTGCAACAACAAAATATAGATATTGACTGGTAGCCATATATACAAGTACAGGCAAGATACAAAAAAGATAAAGAATACGGATTTTATTTGGATAAGCAACAATTAGGTAAAATTTTACAAGGAACAGAAAAAAAAGATGATATCTAAATTATACAATTTTCTTTTAAATTTTAAAATGGAAGAAGAGGTAGTTAAGGAAACAATGGTAGCCTGGGTGAAAAATGTAGGGCACAACATAGAATTGGATCACTGGGAAAGAATGTGGGGGACGAACTATAAACTAACATTGTCTACAGCATATAGAGAAAACATGTATAAAATGTTTTATAGGTGGCACCTACCTCCTGCCAGGGCTGGCAAAAATGTTCGCAAATCAAAACCCAGAATGCTGGAAATGCAAGAAAGAAAGGGGCACATACTTTCATATGTGGTGGACCTGCCTAGAAGTTAAAAAAATATTGGAGTAAGATTCAAATATAGCTAGAAGAAATAATAAAGTAAAAAATTGCACTTCAACCAGAATTATTTTTGTTGGGTATAATAAAAAGGAAATATAGTAGAACTGATAGATATATTATGCTGCACATAATAACTGCTGCTAGGATCTCATATGCACAATACTGGAAACAGGGAGATATATTACAAGACGGAGCTGTCATAAAGAAAACACTAGACTGAGAAATGGACAGGCTGACTTTAAAATTAAAAGATAAAGAGGAATGGATACACTATACAGTCTGGGATGCCTGGTTTGAGAATAGGACAAAAATAATGTTGTAATTAAGTAAAAGATAGGAAACTATTTACTGAATGTAGAATGAATGGAAAATATATGATGAAATAAGCGATATAAATATGGAATAAGAATAGGGAAAAAATATGTAATTGTAATGTAATAGGCTATTAAGCATAGAAATAAGATTATGAAATATAAATTATATCTTCGACGTTGTTATAACTGTGTATATATTTTTTATTTTATGTCTTAAAATTGTTTGAAAATTGAATAAAGTTTATTTTTAAAAAAGAAAAGAAAGATCTGCAGAACATCTGATGAATGGCTCTCCTGAAGCCTGAAGGACCTAACCGCAAGGTTTGGAAGGCAAAATCGAGGCTGCCTCCAGTCCAAGAAATGGACCTCAAAGAGATCCAGATTCAAGATCTTCTGACCCCAAGTGCTATCAAATGCTGGAACATCCAACCTCCTGGAATTTATTTATTTATTATTTATTATTTGAACTTATATGCATCTCCGAAGACTGGACACAACTAAAAGCAAAGAACAATAAATACATTAAAAAACAATTAAATCAAAATTATAAGCCCAAATATTTATAAAATAAGTTAAAATTTAAAATAACCCTCCCCAAAGGGTCACAGCCCGGTTGGTCAAATAACCAGGTCTTCAACTCGGGAAGGTGCGGAGGTCAGGGGCCAGGCGGAGCTCCAAAGGCAGTTGATTCCAGAGGTCAGGGGCAGCAACAGAAAAGGCTCGTCGTCGAGGAACCGCCAGCCGGCATTGGCCCGACGGAACCCCGAGGAGTCCTTGCCTATGAGCTCGAACAGGGCGATCGGTGTTTGACATCGGAAGAAGGCGCTCCCTTAAATATTGAGGACCCATGTCGTAAAGGACTTTGTATGTTAACACTAAAACCTTGAATCTCACCGGGCGCAACCGCAACCAATGTAGGCTGCGCAGGAGGTCACATGGGAGAACGGTAACTCCCATCACCACCGCGCCGATTTTGCACCAGCTGCAATCTCCGGATGGTATGCAAGGGCAGTCCCAAATAGAGAGCGTTGCAGTAGTCAAGCCTGGAATTGGCGGGTTGGCGTTGGGGTTATTCTGCAAAGCACCCGAAGGGAAGACAAGGAGCAACAAAATGAATGAGAGAAGCAAGCTGGAATTAAGGAGTAATTTCTTGGCAGGGAGAACAATCAACCAGCGGAACAGCTTTGCCTTCTGAAGTTGTGGGTGAAGAAGAGATTGGACAGCCACTTGCCTGGCATGGTAGAAGGTCTTCTGCTAGAGCAAGCGGGGTTGGACCAGAAGACCTCCAAGGTCCCTTTCCAGCCTTATTCTGATTGATCTAAATAAATAAAAATGTTCTGCATGAAAAAAGCAGAGCAAAATCTCACAAATGGAAGGAACTGTTTAAGGGGGGCCCCAATTCCTCCAGTTACGGGGGGTTGCTCAGGCTTAAACAGAATAGCTGTTCGTATTTGCCAATGGGGCAAATCATAAGGAGTGCAGAAGGAGTCTGAGTTTGGGGCTTTCGGCTGAAGGAGGGGCTTCAAGAGGGAGGCTGTGTCTGCCAGGGCACGACCTTCATCGATCGGGAAAATGACTCCATTTGTCTAGAAGGAAAATCCTCTTGGTGGATCGATCCTGTTTCTGCAACAGCTCGGCTGGGGTTTTTCATTTTCAAAAGGCAGGGGTGGCTGGTGGTGGAAATCAATTTCCACTCTGCAAATTTTAAATCCCCTTCTTCCAAGGTGAATTGTTGCAGCTTGGGCAAAAGGCAGGCAATGCAACTCAGCTGCAATTTATTGGGGCAAATGACTGCCAGGGAAAAAGGTAGGAAAGATCTGGAGACTTTCCAGTCAACCATCTCCCAAACCACCCGAGATTCTCAATTGGTATAGATTTATTTAAGCAGGGAAAATTAGGTTAGCAAGATCTGGATACTTTCACTTCCAATTAAGCTAATGAAAATGGGACTAGAGTTAAAAACAAAACAAAACCAAGAATGCGGATGGCATCTCATTTTCCCCAGAGAAGGTGGGATAACTTAAGATGATGTGAATCAGGATCACAAGAAGCCCTAAAATTTATCTCCCCTTCTGAGCTGGACACCAACAGCCTCTTCCGAGGGTGAAAGTGGCATCGAGAGACCCAAAAGCCCAAGAATGGGCTTCCGGACCCATCCAGCAGCAGCAGCACCTGGCCAAAGCAACGTCCTGAACTTAGGAAGCCATTTACCAGGCAAAGTTTATGGGAGGAAAGGGCCAATTTTCATTCAGCCGTGGCCACCCTTTCAGTGAATATTGACATGATATCCAGCAACAAGCCACAACTACCCACAATCCCAACATGCTAACCACAACCAGCTACACATGATGGTTCAGGCAGTAGGTAAAGTCAGGAAGTAGCTATGACCAAAGCATGGCATTTCAAGATCTCCTGACCACAATCCAGGTCTTGATTTCCAACCTGAGTTTCATCACATCCAACAGAACTGGACTTCCATCCAGATGTCTGTCTCCTCCCTTTGCTCCATGAGGAACCTCCAGTCCCATCCTCAATAAGCAACTGGCCAAACCAGTGCCTTGAATGTCATATAACACAATTCTCCAGCAGCCATGTGTCAGAGTTAAAAAGAGTCTGTCGCCCAAGACCAAATTTCATTCAGCAACAGCAACCCACCCTCCACTTTTCAGTGAATATTGACATGATATTCAGCAACAAGACACAACTAGACAGCAACTACTCTCAATCCCAACGGGTTAACCACAACCAGCTGCATATGATTGTGTAAGGTAATAAGTAAACCCAGGAAGTATAGCAGGTGCACACTGGGGGGTTTTAGCAGCATCCTTCTTGTGGTTCAGGCATTCAGATTGCTCTTGAAGCCAACAGAGAGGGGTTGAAAAAAAAATCCAGTGGAAAACTATCCAGCCAAGTTTAAATGAAATACAGGCGGCACCTTTGGATCCCGTCAGCCTGTTTCAGTCAAAAGGCTGTTTCTTCCACCTCACCCAGAACCCGAGGAAGCCTTTGGTAAGCAGTATCCCGGCCAAAGCCATGAGCTGCACCTGATGCCCTCTTTTAAAACCCATCGACCAAAGTCAACAAGAGGGGACCAGTTTTCATTCAGCATTAAGGATCCACTCTCCACTTTCAGTGAACACCTGCATGATATTCAGCAGCAAGCCACAACTACAGTGACTTATGATGATGCACACCTAAGGAAACCCAGGAAGTAGCAAATTAACCAATGGATGAAATTGTAAGCTTGTGTTTTCTTGTGCAAATAGATTAAAAATGGGGCGGGATCTGACTTCTGGGCTTTTGTTCTTTTACCTGAAACTGTCAAGCAAGAGGAGTCCCTTTGCTTCTGCGTGGAAGAGTTCAAATTCCACTTTCCCCACTCTGGGGGAAGACTTGGCCTATCGCGACAGGTAAATAATGAACCTCAAGGTTGGCTATTGACCAACAGATTGGCAATTCTGCCAGGACTAATCCATGGCTTTGGGGCAATAAATTCTTGAAGAGCGCAGAGTCATGGCAGACAAAGGTGGACCCTCATGATTTCAGCAGCATCCTTTCTCATCGTTCAATGCTTCAGACTGCTCGAACTCAAATGGTTAAAAGATTAACAGAAACTTGAGAAGAAGGGAGACCAACTCTCTGGGACAACTGGACAATCCAGGTCACGAGAGGGGTTAAGGCTTCCCCCGTTTCTTCTGCCAGAACCTGCAGATCTTAGACTCCAGCTATCCCCATATGCCTGGGACTGACTGGCCTGCTCAGCAGTTGAAACAGGTGGCCAGCAAGTGAACCTCAATTTCCAATCCCCCAACTGGAGGAGTCTATTATCCCACCACCGTCAGTTGCTCAGTCACCCAAATGTCCCAATTCCCAGCAAGAGTTCTCTCACACTCAACAGAGGTGGATTTGCACCTCCAAGTCTCTCGTCTCCCTTTGGGGCAAGAGCAAATCTCCAGTCTGCTCCTCAAGCACCACCTGGCCAAAACCAACACACAGTCACCCATGCCCTTGTCACCTCCCGGTTGGACTACTGTAATGCTCTCTACATGGGGCTTCCCTTGAAGAGCACCCGAGGCTCCAACTGGTGCAGAATGAAACACGCAGTCAGCACCAGCGGATGCAAACTCTGGAGCCCCCAAAGCCAAACTGGGTGGAGCCTTTCGCCTCTTACCAGGAAGGACCTCTACCCCACCCATCAGTTCGATGGGCCATCTGCTAAAATAAAGCCAGGTCATGGCACACACTTCAAAGTAAATCAGGAAGCTGGTCATTGTGGAGTCTGTCTGGCAAGAGCAAAGAATGCTTATCCACAGGAGAAAAGCATGTGTAAAACTTGTAACAATCCTGGCTAATTGGAAAGCTGAAAAAGTAACAGGAGTTAGCCAACTTGCAGATTAGCAAAAGTTAGGCCTGCAGCAAGTCAAATGTGTGTTAGATAATTCCTAGGGCATTCATTAGCCAAGACTTGGGAATAGGGACAGGTGGAGACAGGTGGAGAGTGCAATTACACAAACTGTACAATAATTACTAACATGTTTATGACAGGATGTTTCTTATTATCTCACTTTCTCCCAACTTCTCCTTTAGTGAAAATGTATAAAGCTTCCTCGATCCTTTGTTCTTGGCTCTTGGCATTTTGGCCAGGAGCCCTTTTCCTTGAGTACTCCAATAAAAAGCAATCAGAAAACCTGCACCTCGAGTCTGGCGTCTATCATTGGCTTTGGCACCAGGCTCAGACCCGAATTGGGGACAACAGGTTATTCAGTCACCAAAATGTCCCAGTTTCCAGCAAGAGTTCTCTCACATCCAACAGAACTTGATGTCCACCTGGATGTCCGTCCCCTCCCTCTGGGTCAAGAGACGCTTTCCAGTCCCATTCTCAAGCACCACTGGGCCAATCCGAGGCCACGAACGTCTTATGACAAGGCAGCCTTCCCACAGCCACCAACCAGAATTCCCGAAATAAAACCTCTCTTGCTCAAGACCAGTTTTCTTTCAGCAATAGCAACCCTCCCTCCCTTTCAATGAACACTTCCATAGTATTCAGCAACAAGCCGCAACTACCCACAATCCCAGCAGGTTAAGAAGAACCAGCTGCATTCAATATTTGTAGAGTAAGACATCCAACATTTGTCATCACAATCGCAACAATTATTAAAACGAACGTGGGAAGTAACAGTTTGATGTCTTCCAACGCCACGTCTAATGTCATCTGCCCAAGTGAAAATAGGGACTTTCTCTTGATGATGTCACTTTGATTGTGTTCACACAAAGGAAACCCAGGAAGGGATAACCAACAGGTGAAATTGTAACCTTGCACTTCTCTGTGGAGACAGCTTAAGAAATCGGATGAAAATCTGACTTCTTCTTCTTTTGGCTAAGACCGTCAGCAAGAGGTGCCTGTGTTTAAGCACAGAAATAAAGGGCTTGCTTTAAGTCAAGTTACCCATCACACCAAGTCAACAAACTAGAAAGTTGGCCTTTGGACACCAGATGGGCGACTCTGCCAGGACTCCTGCAGGCTTTGGAGAAAATCCTTGAAGGGTGCAGAGTCACGACGGACAGACGAAGGTGCGCCTCATGATTTTAGCAGGATCCTTCCTCATTGTTCAATGCTTCCGATTGCTCCAATGGTGAGGGATCGAAAGAACAGAGGAAATTGCACAAGAAGGGAGACCAGCCCTCTGGGACAACTGGACAGTCCAGGACATGGAAGGGAGGGAAAATAGCCCCCATTTCTTCTGCCAGAACCTGCAGATCTTAGACTCCAGCCATCCCCATATGCCTGGGACTGACTGGCCTGCTCAGCAGTTGAAACACGCAGTCAGCACCAGCGGATGCAAACTCTGGAGCCCCCAAAGCCAAACTGGGTGGAGCCTTTCTCTTACCAGGAAGGACCTCTACCCCACCCATCAGTTCGATGGGCCATCTGCTAAAATAAAGCCAGGTCATGGCACACACTTCAAAATAAATCAGGAAGCCGGTCATTGTGGAGTCTGTCTGGCAAGAGCAAAGAATGCTTATCCACAGGAGAAAAGCATGTGTAAAACTTGTAACCATCCTGGCTAATTGGAAAGCTGAAAAAAGTAACAGGAGTTAGCCAACTTGCAGATTAGCAAAAAAGTTAGGCCTGCAGCAAGTCAAATGTGTGTTAGATAATTCCTAGGGCATTCATTAGCCAAGACTTGGGAATAGGGACAGGTGGAGACAGGTGGAGAGTGCAATTACACAAACTGTACAATAATTACTAACATGTTTATGACAGGATGTTTCTTATTATCTCACTTTCTCCCAACTTCTCCTTTAGTGAAAATGTATAAAGCTTCCTCGATCCTTTGTTCTTGGCTCTTGGCATTTTGGCCAGGAGCCCTTTTCCTTGGAGTACTCCAATAAAAAGCAATCAGAAAACCTGCACCTCGAGTCTGGCGTCTATCATTGGCTTTGGCACCAGGCTCAGACCCGAATTGGGGACAACAGGTTATTCAGTCACCAAAATGTCCCAGTTTCCAGCAAGAGTTCTCTCACATCCAACAGAACTTGATGTCCACCTGGATGTCCGTCCCTCCCTCTGGGTCAAGAGACGCTTTCCAGTCCCATTCTCAAGCACCACTGGGCCAATCCGAGGCCACGAACGTCTTATGACAAGGCAGCCTTCCCACAGCCACCAACCAGAATTCCGAAATAAAACCTCTCTTGCTCAAGACCAGTTTTCTTTCAGCAATAGCAACCCTCCCTCCCCTTTCAATGAACACTTCCATAGTATTCAGCAACAAGCGCAACTACCCACAATCCCAGCAGGTTAAGAAGAACCAGCTGCATTCAATATTTGTAGAGTAAGACATCCAACATTTGTCATCACAATGAACAATTATTAAAACGAACGTGGAAGTAACAGTTTGATGTCTTCCAACGCCACGTCTAATGTCATCTGCCCAAGTGAAAATAGGGACTTTCTCTTGATGATGTCACTTTGATTGTGTTCACACAAAGGAAACCCAGGAAGGGATAACCAACAGGTGAAATTGTAACCTTGCACTTCTCTGTGGAGACAGCTTAAGAAATCGGATGAAAATCTGACTTCTTCTTCTTTTAAGACCGTCAGCAAGAGGTGCCTGTGTTTAAGCACAGAAATAAAGGGCTTGCTTTAAGTCAAGTTACCCATCACACCAAGTCAACAAACTAGAAAGTTGGCCTTTGGACACCAGATGGGCGACTCTGCCAGGACTCCTGCAGGCTTTGGAGAAAATCCTTGAAGGGTGCAGAGTCACGACAGACAGAGAGTGCTGCCCTCATGATTTTAGCAGGATCCTTCCTCATTGTTCAATGCTTCCGATTGCTCCAATGGTGAGGGATCGAAAGAACAGAGGAAATTGCCAAGAAGGAGACCAGCCCTCTGGGACAACTGGACAGTCCAGGACATGGAAGGGAGGGAAAATAGCCCCGTTTCTTCTGCCAGAACCTGCAGATCTTAGACTCCAGCCATCCCCATATGCCTGGGACTGACTGGCCTGCTCAGCAGTTGAAACACGCAGTCAGCACCAGCGGATGCAAACTCTGGAGCCCCCAAAGCCAAACTGGGTGGAGCCTTTCGCCTCTTACCAGGAAGGACCTCTACCCCACCCATCAGTTCGATGGGCCATCTGCTAAAATAAAGCCAGGTCATGGCACACACTTCAAAATAAATCAGGAAGCCGGTCATTGTGGAGTCTGTCTGGCAAGAGCAAAGAATGCTTATCCACAGGAGAAAAGCATGTGTAAAACTTGTAACCATCCTGGCTAATTGGAAAGCTGAAAAAAGTAACAGGAGTTAGCCAACTTGCAGATTAGCAAAAAGTTAGGCCTGCAGCAAGTCAAATGTGTGTTAGATAATTCCTAGGGCATTCATTAGCCAAGACTTGGGAATAGGGACAGGTGGAGACAGGTGGAGAGTGCAATTACACAAACTGTACAATAATTACTAACATGTTTATGACAGGATGTTTCTTATTATCTCACTTTCTCCCAACTTCTCCTTTAGTGAAAATGTATAAAGCTTCCTCGATCCTTTGTTCTTGGCTCTTGGCATTTTGGCCAGGAGCCCTTTTCCTTGGAGTACTCCAATAAAAAGCAATCAGAAAACCTGCACCTCGAGTCTGGCGTCTATCATTGGCTTTGGCACCAGGCTCAGACCCGAATTGGGGACAACAGGTTATTCAGTCACCAAAATGTCCCAGTTTCCAGCAAGAGTTCTCTCACATCCAACAGAACTTGATGTCCACCTGGATGTCCGTCCCCTCCCTCTGGGTCAAGAGACGCTTTCCAGTCCCATTCTCAAGCACCACTGGGCCAATCCGAGGCCACGAACGTCTTATGACAAGGCAGCCTTCCCACAGCCACCAACCAGAATTCCCGAAATAAAACCTCTCTTGCTCAAGACCAGTTTTCTTTCAGCAATAGCAACCCTCCCTCCCCTTTCAATGAACACTTGCATGATATTCAGCAACAAGCCGCAACTACCCACAATCCCAACATGCTAACCACAACCAGCTACACATGATGGTTCAGGCAGTAGGTAAAGTCAGGAAGTAGCTATGACCAAAGCATGGCATTTCAAGATCTCCTGACCACAATCCAGGTCTTGATTTCCAACCTGAGTTTCATCACATCCAACAGAACTGGACTTCCATCCAGATGTCTGTCTCCTCCCTTTGCTCCATGAGGAACCTCCAGTCCCATCCTCAATAAGCAACTGGCCAAACCAGTGCCTTGAATGTCATATAACACAATTCTCCAGCAGCCATGTGTCAGAGTTAAAAAGAGTCTGTCGCCCAAGACCAAATTTCATTCAGCAACAGCAACCCACCTCCACTTTTCAGTGAATATTGACATGATATTCAGCAACAAGACACAACTAGACAGCAACTACTCTCAATCCCAACGGGTTAACCACAACCAGCTGCATATGATTGTGTAAGGTAATAAGTAAACCCAGGAAGTATAGCAGGTGCACACTGGGGGTTTTAGCAGCATCCTTCTTGTGGTTCAGGCATTCAGATTGCTCTTGAAGCCAACAGAGAGGGGTTGAAAAAAAAATCCAGTGGAAAACTATCCAGCCAAGTTTAAATGAAATACAGGCGGCACCTTTGGATCCCGTCAGCCTGTTTCAGTCAAAAGGCTGTTTCTTCCACCTCACCCAGAACCCGAGGAAGCCTTTGGTAAGCAGTATCCCGGCCAAAGCCATGAGCTGCACCTGATGCCCTCTTTTAAAACCCATCGACCAAAGTCAACAAGAGGGACCAGTTTTCATTCAGCATTAAGGATCCACTCTCCACTTTCAGTGAACACCTGCATGATATTCAGCAGCAAGCCACAACTACAGTGACTTATGATGATGCACACCTAAGGAAACCCAGGAAGTAGCAAATTAACCAATGGATGAAATTGTAAGCTTGTGTTTTCTTGTGCAAATAGATTAAAAATGGGGCGGGGATCTGACTTCTGGGCTTTTGTTCTTTTACCTGAAACTGTCAAGCAAGAGGTCCCTTTGCTTCTGCGTGGAAGAGTTCAAATTCCACTTTCCCCACTCTGGGGGAAGACTTGGCCTATCGCGACAGGTAAATAATGAACCTCAAGGTTGGCTATTGACCAACAGATTGGCAATTCTGCCAGGACTAATCCATGGCTTTGGGGCAATAAATTCTTGAAGAGCGCAGAGTCATGGCAGACAAAGGTGGACCCTCATGATTTCAGCAGCATCCTTTCTCATCGTTCAATGCTTCAGACTGCTCCGAACTCAAATGGTTAAAAGATTAACAGAAACTTGAGAAGAAGGGAGACCAACTCTCTGGGACAACTGGACAATCCAGGTCACGAGAGGGGTTAAGGCTTCCCCCGTTTCTTCTGCCAGAACCTGCAGATCTTAGACTCCAGCTATCCCCATATGCCTGGGACTGACTGGCCTGCTCAGCAGTTGAAACAGGTGGCCAGCAAGTGAACCTCAATTTCCAATCCCCCAACTGGAGGAGTCTATTATCCCACCACCGTCAGTTGCTCAGTCACCCAAATGTCCCAATTCCCAGCAAGAGTTCTCTCACACTCAACAGAGGTGGATTTGCACCTCCAAGTCTCTCGTCCCCTTTGGGGCAAGAGCAAATCTCCAGTCTGCTCCTCAAGCACCACCTGGCCAAAACCAACACACAGTCACCCATGCCCTTGTCACCTCCCGGTTGGACTACTGTAATGCTCTCTACATGGGGCTTCCCTTGAAGAGCACCCGGAGGCTCCAACTGGTGCAGAATGAAACACGCAGTCAGCACCAGCGGATGCAAACTCTGGAGCCCCAAAGCCAAACTGGGTGGAGCCTTTCGCCTCTTACCAGGAAGGACCTCTACCCCACCCATCAGTTCGATGGGCCATCTGCTAAAATAAAGCCAGGTCATGGCACACACTTCAAAATAAATCAGGAAGCCGGTCATTGTGGAGTCTGTCTGGCAAGAGCAAAGAATGCTTATCCACAGGAGAAAAGCATGTGTAAAACTTGTAACAATCCTGGCTAATTGGAAAGCTGAAAAAGTAACAGGAGTTAGCCAACTTGCAGATTAGCAAAAGTTAGGCCTGCAGCAAGTCAAATGTGTGTTAGATAATTCCTAGGGCATTCATTAGCCAAGACTTGGGAATAGGGACAGGTGGAGACAGGTGGAGAGTGCAATTACACAAACTGTACAATAATTACTAACATGTTTATGACAGGATGTTTCTTATTATCTCACTTTCTCCCAACTTCTCCTTTGAGTGAAAATGTATAAAGCTTCCTCGATCCTTTGTTCTTGGCTCTTGGCATTTTGGCCAGGAGCCCTTTTCCTGAGTACTCCAATAAAAGCAATCGCGAAAACCTGCACCTCGAGTCTGGCGTCTATCATTGGCTTTGGCACCAGGCTCAGACCCGAATTGGGGACAACAGGTTATTCAGTCACCAAAATGTCCCAGTTTCCAGCAAGAGTTCTCTCACATCCAACAGAACTTGATGTCCACCTGGATGTCCGTCCCCCTCCTCTGGGTCAAGAAGACGCTTTCCAGTCCCATTCTCCAAGCACCACTGGGCCAATCCGAGGCCACGAACAGTCTTATGACAAGGCAGCCTTCCCACAGCCACCAACCAGAATTCCCGAAATAAAACCTCTCTTGCTCAAGAC
>SOZL01000526.1:0-22678 GCA_009733165.1 Naja naja | reverse complement strand
AAGCGACAGCTTCACCCGAGACAATTAGCAGGGAGGACTGGGCAGAAGATCCCTGGAGACTACCTTCTCTCAGTGAAAGAGACCCAGGTGATGGAGCCAAGGAAAGCAGGAAGGAGATGAGCAATCCTCAGTCATAAATCCAGAACGTTCCTTCCTTTCGGCTCTCTCTCTCTTTCTCCTCTTCTAACTACCTCTTATAATAATTTTGGTGAGACAGCCAAAACAGCTTGCCTTGTTGCCTTGGCTGGGGCGTGACCTCCAATCCCCCCAACATCACATGGTTCCTTGCCAAACAAGCCCCTCCATGCATGCAATCAAGTGAGGGGCAGCTTTAAATAAAATAATGTCCAAAAGTATCATACCACAAAGCCCTTCTGAATTTTACAGAGAAAAAGGACGCTCAATTTAGACTTAAAACCAAGAAAGTAGGAGAGGAAAAACAAACATCAGATGTTATCCAGATTAATCCTGGAGGGCTTCTTGACTGGCATCATAAACTGGCTAGTGCTTCCCCGACGACGAGCCTTCTCTGTCGCAGCCCCCGACCTCTGGAATCAACTGCCTCTGGAGCTCCGTCTGGCCCCTGATCTCCGCACCTTCCGCCGAATTAAAGACCTGGTTGTTTGACCAACCGGGCTGTGACCCTTCCTTGGGGGAGGGATGGGTTTTTAATGTATTTTTTATTGTCGTGTTTTATGTTTGGGCTTGTTTGGTTTAATGTTTTTAAATATTTATTGTTCTGTGTTTTTAGTTGTGAGCCACCCCGAGTCTTCGGAGATGGGGCGGCATACAAGTTCAAATATAAATAAATAAATAAATAAAGCACGCTTGAAATCTCAAAACGTCTCAGCTGCAGAAGAGCAAGAGGAAAGATGGCTCCTAGTATCATAGAAGGCTGGATGGGGCCTTTGAGGTCTTCTAGCCCAACCCCCTGCCTCGGTCAAATGGTTGGTCCAGTCTAGTTTTGAAAACCTCCAGTGAAGAAGCACCCACAACTCTGGAAGCTGTTCCAGAGTGATTGTTTTGACTATCAGAAAATAGCACGCAGGATAAAACGATAGCAAGATGAATAAGTTAAAGGTAAAGAATGGTGGTAAGAAAGCACTCGTGTCTCTCTTTTTCTATTTTCAGTTTTGTATCTTGGTGTTGTCCAAGCTAAAGCATCTCCCCAACCCTTACAGGAGATATAAAAAGTCAATTGTCCAGCTACCTTCAACTGCTCATCAGAGATTAAAAGTCAGGAAAAGCTTCCTTTGGTCGACAAGAGACTTTGAAAAATTTGGCAGCAGAATAGATCTATAGAAAGCCACAAAGAACCAGCACTGGATGGGACCAACCCAGGAGCTGGAACCTGCATCTGGCAAAAGATGGGAAGTAGGGAGACCATTGAATGGACTGTGCAACAACAAGATCCAGAGACCCCCCTGAATAAGTGGGGGCACTCCAGTGGCTTCGGCCCTTTGTGATGGTGGTGACTTGCAGGGAACAACACATATGAACACCTGCCCTTTTGTGTCCTGATCAGTGCAACACTTGAGAACATTGTGATGCAACAAGAGAATGAAATCTACCTGTTGACTCCCTTTTCCTTCTTTTTCCTATATATATAGAAGTATGCATCCATGAACACCAACTGACAGTCAAAAGACATGACGAAAAATTCTTTAATTTCACAACCTATGGACAGATAGTTTCAACTGGAAAAAGGTGACCATCCCAGACCAGGCCAAGTCCCAAAACACCAGGGAATTTCTAGAAACCTGGCACTCAGACAAATAGACCCATAGATATTAACTCAACATCTGCAGACTGTGCAAAAGAGACAGCCAACCAGCCTAAAATAGAACAAAAAGACTCCAGCATTTCTCTACCAGAAACCAGCCACCAAATCAACATAGATCAACTCCAAGGTTAACAGCAGGCCATCAATGAAGTCAACAACACCCCCAATCAAGAGCCCCAAAAGCCATCAGCAAATAGCCCAACCAAAGGATCTCTCAGACTGCCCCTGACAGGGCAAGCCACCAGAATATAAACTGACAGCAAACCGCACTCCCTACTAGCACTGATGATGTTCCCTAGTTGGGTCATGAAAGGCCTCTGAGAAACCACCAAGGCCCCCATTTCTTTTTCCTTCAGCACTCAGCCAGGGTGCATCCTTCACGTTAAATGTTAAATTCAATTGACTACTTTCTTTTCCTTTTTCATATGCTATGTTTGCTGTTCTTAGGGTTGATTGTTTTTGTTTGATTTTGTTTGTTTCACAGTTCTGCATTCTACTCTCTATGATAAAACAATAAATTTAAATTAAAAAAAAGAGAGAATGAAATTAATGTGGTTAGTTTCTGGGCAAGGTCTGTTTAACTCGTGGATATTTTCAAAGTGGTATTTTGTATTTGAAATGTTATTGTTGTACAGCATGCCTTTTAAGTTTAATTGCGATGCTTCTGAAACGAATAAATAATCTAAAAAACTGTCCAGGATCCTTGTGACTCTTTCCCGCCTGGCTCAATCAAGCTGGATATTATTTTTAAAAAAAGAAACAAAAAAGAATTTGTGACAGCAAGACTCAAAAAAGCGAGCCAGAAGAGTTATTCAAAAGCCCTGGTGGGGCTACTACTAAACTGCTAAAGTAGTATTGCTACTACTGCAGGTGACCAACGATGACCACCTCCTCACTAAGTGACCTTCACACAATGTGACCAGTTGGTCCCGGGGTTGACCGACTCCATCACCACACAAGATCAATAAAAGTAGAGTAAAAACTGAAATAAGACACTTTTGTAGTTCGTTGGCAGCCTGTGCAGACGGCAACAGAGTCAGACAATGGGGAAGAACGGGGACCAGTCTGGGAGGATTCGGACGAGGGTCCTGCGTCCGATGCAGGGATGGGGCCAGGGCCATCTGAAGACTCTGGAGTCTGGCAGCAGCAAGGCAGAGGAACAAGGGGAGCCTGTTCCCAGTGCAGGTATGTACAGAGCTGCTAGAAGGCGAGAACAGCTGAAACAAAAGGGGTGACTCGGGAGGAAGGCTGGGAGGTGATTGGCCTTCCCTAAGGGATAAAGGTCAGACAAAGGTAGAGAAACCTTTGCAGGAAGCAAAGTTGTTCACTCTGCTTGGATTAATCCTTGAAGCTCTGTGTGGACTTTGTCCTTTGGTTGTTTTTTATAGTTAATTTGGCATTTTAGTTGTTGGCAGGAATTCAAAGGAGTGAAGGTGGGTGCTTATCTCGAGGAACTGTTTGGGACTCATTACAGGCTGGGAATGCACATAATTCCAACTGCTGAAATAAAACAAGAGTTGTTTTAGCTAAGGGTGTGCTTAATGAAGGTCTCAGGAAGCCCTGGTGAGAACAGACACTTCAACCGAAGTCCAGCTGATGAGGTCACCTAGCCTGGCAATGAAACATTTGGAAGCTAAAAATCCAGCTTGGAGAACAAACCACCACCAACAGCTACTGCTAAATGCCAAATCAGAACCTAATATGTTATTTTTCACCCAGGGTACTGTTACGACAAAGGGCATTCTCAAAAATCTGGTCCTCACCGATGGTCTTCCAAAACCCATGAAGCCTGCTGCCTAAGACAGGGCAGGTTGCCCTGAAAATGACCAGGATCTGGGCTGCTCTTGAGCCTTCTCCTGAGCCAACAACCAACACCAGCCATAAAAGCTTTGATGAGAGACAACTAGGGGTGGTGTTGGGATTTTGGAGGGAGAGAAGAAGGTGTGTGGTTATGTGTAGAAATGAAGCAGCCTAAAGCAGTAGAAAGAGATGCTTCCCTCAGAAGGAGTAGCAGTTGGAGGACCAGTAGTAGGAGGCATAGTAGCAGTGGGAAAGATTGGAGGAGTGGTAAGCAGTGAGTACTAGCCTGTGAATGCTTGTGTGTTTGTGTTGTCTTGCTGCGTTGGCTGTCTTGTGGTTTGGAGCCCATTGACTTGGGTATAGTTAAAAAACTTATTTATCTTTTTATAACTCTAATCGGATTTTATATTTATAACTCATCAGATCTGAGATCACAATGCTTCAGCCCTGCTTTGCTTTGATAGCAGGCTCCCATAAAGTATGGGGAGGGGGCAGGGGAGGATATTGGGGGAGGGAGAATGACAGGAACCAGAAGTGCCAACTGGAGTCAACGGTTGAATGATCCAAGGACATAGGCAGGGAAACAGAGTGCAAACACCCACCAAAGAGGCACCAAACTTTAGAACTATTGCCAACTATCTCCGCTCGAACTACGAGCCCTCCAGGTGGTTCCCCTGTCTGTGAAGTGGCCTTATGGGCTGTCAAGAGCTTACCTTGATGACGGATCCTGGGATCCCGAGAGGTGGCATGCTGCGACTAGGGTTTATATTCTAAATTTGGTGTTAAGGGGAAACTTTTAAGTTTTTTAATTGGCTGTCTTAAGGGGTTAGGGAGGGGGGTTGATGGGTCTTTTCACAGCCTGGTGCATGGTGGGGGGGTGGGGGTTGGGGGCCGGTGGGGCCCGGAGGGGTGAGGTGGGGACCGCGATTCCCAGGGTGGTTGGGGTTGGTAGGAGACGTCGAGGCATAGGGCCATATCATGTGTTGGGAGCCCGCACCCGCCATCTTTGTGCGGTGGCACGCTCCGACCCTATGGCCTCCTCCCTAGGGGGCATGGGAACTGGGACCCCTGGGCTTAAGCTGGTGTACCTTAATGCCAGGTCCATGGCTAATAAGTCCACCCTCCTCTGAGATCATTGAGGAGGAGGCTGCGGACCTGGCTTGTATCACCGGACCTGGTTGGGCCCAGAGGGTGGTGTCCCTCTGGTTGAATTATGCCTCCAGGTTTTCGGTTGTGCACCGGCCGGCCCAGGGAAGGGGTGGTGGGGTGGCTGTGGTTATTAGGGAGACCTTGCTTCCAAGGGAGGTCACTGTTTCAGAAATAGGGGGTGAGACCCTCCTCCTGAGGTGGGGGCCTAATGGTCGGGTGGGCTTGGTGCTTGCATACCTTTCTCCCAGCTGTGTGACAGCAGCCCTGCCTGGGCTCCTCGACGTCCTCTCGGGGGTGGCGGTGGAGTTCCCAGACTTTATAGTCTTGGGGGACTTCAACTTGCCTTCCCTGGGGGAAACGTCGGGATTGGCCCGGGAATTCATGGCTTTTATGGAAGCCATGGGCCTGACCCAATTAATCTTGGGCACGACTCATGAGGGGGGAAACACTCTTGACCTAGTTTTTGTTTCTGAGCAGTGGCATAGTGACAGAGGGCAAGCCATTTTATGCTTTGCCGTTCCATGGTCTGATCACTATCTCCTATGGCTGGTCTTCCAACAAGCCGACCCCCACTGCTGGGATGAGGAGCCACTTAGATGGTTCCGCCTTAGGCACCTTATGGACCCAGAGAGGTTCCAGGTGGAGCTGGGGTCTCTTCCCTCTTCCCAAAGCTCTGTCGAGGATCTGGCACTTGCTTGGCAACAGGCCGCATTGGACGCCCTTGACAGGGTTGTCCCCATGCAACCCCTCACACGCCGTGGATCCAGGATGGCCCCCTGGTATTCAGAGGAACTCCGGGAGATGAAGCGCCATCGGAGGGGCTTAGAGAGCAGGTGGAGGTCCACCCGCTCCCAGTCCAATCGAGCCCAGCTAAGAGCCCATATTTGGACTTACCTGGTAGCTATGAGGGAGGCGAGAAGGTCTTATCTCTCCACCCTCATAGCATCCGCAGATAATCGCCCAGCCGCCCTGTTTCAGGTTACTCACTCCCTCCTTCGTCCGGGGGGGCAGACCCGTTGCAGGGCAGGGCTGAGGAGTTTGTTCAACATCTGTTGGATAAAATCGCTCGAATTTGGGGCGGGTTGTCCTCTGATTTGCAGTGGTCTGAGGAACGGGATACAGGCAGTCTGGCCAATGTGATTTGGGATGAGTTCGATCCTGTTTCTGAGTTACCCGGTTCTCCCATACGACCCCCCTCCTGCGTGGCCTGCATTGGTTGCCGGTTGCGCCCGGTGAGATTCAAGGTTTTGGTGTTAACATACAAAGTCCTTCATGACATGGGTCCTCAATATTTAAGGGAGCGTCTTCTTCCAATATCGAATACCGGTCGCCCTGTGCGAGCCCATAGGCAAGGACTCCTCGGGGTCCCGTCGGCGGGTCAGTGCTGATTGGCGGTTCCCGGACGACGAGCCTTTTCTGTCGCGGCCCCTGACCTCTGGAACCAACTGCCTTTGGAGCTCCGCCTGGCCCCTGACCTCCGCACCTTTCGCCGTGAGCTAAAGACCTGGTTATTTGACCAACCCGGGCTGTGACCCCCCCTGGGTGAGGGATGGTTTTTAAAGGTTTTATAGTGTTTATATTTGGACTTATAACTTAATTTAATTGTTTTTTAAGTATTTATTGTCTCATGTTTTAGTTGTAAGCCGCCCCGAGTCTTCGGAGATGGGGCGGCATATAAGTTCAAATAAATAAATAAATAAATAAATAAATAATTCTTGTTCCTAATATCCTGGCTAGTGGTTTAAGGTGCTAACTTCTGCTAAGGATGTGTGGTTCCAACTCCTATTGCAGAGCAGCTCAAAGCAGCACCCCCACTCCCCGTGACCCTCCTCCTTCCACAGAGAAAAGTAAAAGCAGTTCTAAATCTTTGTCTGAGGCAGCACCCCCACTCCCCCACGACCCCCCTCCTTCTGTAGAGAGAGAGAGAAGACAGGAAGGAGCCAGGCTGCTTAAGGCAAAGAAATGAAGACAAGAGAAAATGTTTTTATCAGAATTCATATTCCTCCCTCGCATGTCCATTCCATCCCTACCTGGGTCCTATCTCCACATAAGACCCTTCCTCTGATCCCCAGGGCCTCCTCTGAACATACTTTCCACTGTCTGATCCTTCACCATCCCATGTGCTTTCATCAAATGGCTGGTAAGGAAGAGGAGGAATTCGCACAAAACAGGTTGTGCAGAAAGCAAGCACAGGTTCAGTCCAAAAGGACTCCAGGGTCCAGTGCACGGAGTATGAGGAATAAACAGGGTGAAGTAGAAATTCAAGTAAATGAGGGCAGATATGATATGGTTGCCCTTACAGAAACTTGGTGGGATGAAACCCACGGGTGGGACATACAGCTAGAGGGATTTAAAAGGAACAGACTAAATAAGAGAGGAGGTGGAGTTGCACTACGTATAAGAATTTAAATTTCCATCACAACCACCCTACCTCTGCATAACAACCACCCATATCAATAAGAACAAGAATACACCTACTGCAGCTCACCAACCCTCTGAAATGCACAACTTTATCTTCAAAATACCTTCAAGAAAACTAAGCCTCTCATTTTATCACGTCAAATGGGGTATATTGGTAAGCTCTTTTAAAAACAATGGCCTCCGTGATGTTCTTTTAATTGGTTGCATGTTGAGTTTTATCTTTTGCTCACAGCCCGGCGTTCCGTTGGTAAATAAGTGGCGATACAAATCTCTTCAATAAATTACAAAATAAAATAAAATAGAAATGCGTTTGGAAACCAATAAATACAGAAAGACCCTCCTAAAGCTTCTAGAATTATATTAGCATGCAATCAAAAATGTGTCAGGGGTGCCCTGTTTTTATTTATTAAATCTAGATGCAGCTTCATTCCCAGTAAATTATTCCAGCCACTAGGCATGGCCCCGCCGCACAAAACCCCGGTAAAGAATTCAGTGCAAAGCAAAAGACCACAAGTAACATCATCTGGAATTGGTATGATTCAGCCATTTGACTGGGAAAATACAGAAAAGGCAAGGAAGGGAGGATTCCTGGAGCAGAGGTCTCCAACCTTGGCCACTTTAAGACTTGTGGACTTCAATTCCCAGAATTCCCACAAGTCTTAAAGTGGCCAAGGTTGGAGACCTCTGTCCTAGAAGGCTGGCATTGAATGGGCATTTAGTCCACCCAGTTGGATCTGATCTCCTGCTCAGTCAGGTACCTGATCTGGAACACCTTCAACAAATGATTATGATTTAATAATTTGTTGCTTGTATGTACAGCAAGAGGCAATCTTCTGCACCAGAGACAAATGCTTGTGCCCAATCACTCTTGGCCAGTAAATAATTCTATTCTATTCTAAATTTGCAAGCTGGACCATTCACAATAGAGGCAACACCGCTGCCAAGAACCCAGTGATCAACACCTCCCAGGAACTCAACAATCCCATGTATAATCTAACACAGGCTACAAACCCTGCAAGGCGTATTCCAAGTTTCTGAACCACAGGCTAAGGGGGCTTCCCACAGACAGAAGATGAAACATCTGCAGAACATCTAGTTTTCTATGGGATGGAAAAAATAAACAACATGCCTACTTCCAGAGGCACCAAATTAGAGTAATCCAAGTATGGAGTAAAATTAAACAGAACCATTACGTTAAAATACCATGCTGGCTGTCAATGATGGAGGCATTAATATATCTGAATGCAATGGAATTGGCGAAAATGAGGAATTACAAGGATCTGCTAGATGAACAAGGAAGATTAAAAACTATACGGGAGTTGCAACAACAAAATATAGATATTGACTGGTAGCCATATATACAAGTACAGGCAAGATACAAAAAAGAGAAAGAATACGGATTTTATTTGGATAAGCAACAATTAGGTAAAATTTTGCAAGGAACAGAAAAAAAAGATGATATCTAAATTATACAATTTTCTTTTAAATTTTAAAATGGAAGAAGAGGTAGTTAAGGAAACAATGGTAGCCTGGGTGAAAAATGTAGGGCATAACATAGAATTGGATCACTGGGAAAGAATGTGGGGGACTATAAACTAACATTGTCTACAGCATATAGAGAAAACATGTATAAAATGTTTTATAGGTGGCACCTATCCCCTGCCAGGGCTGGCAAAAATGTTCGCAAATCAAAACCCAGAATGCTGGAAATGCAAGAAAGGGGCACATATTTTCATATGTGGTGGACCTGCCTAGAAGTTAAAAAAAATATTGGAGTAAGATTCAAATATAGCTAGAAGAAATAATAAAGTAAAAAATTGCACTTCAACCAGAATTATTTTTGTTGGGTATAATAAAAGGGAAATATAGTAGAACTGATAGATATATTATGCTGCACATAATAACTGCTGCTAGGATCTCATATGCACAATACTGGAAACAGGGAGATATATTACAAGACGGAGCTGTCATAAAGAAAACACTAGACCGCGTAGAAATGGACAGGCTGACTTTAAAATTAAAAGATAAAGAGGAATGGATACACTATACAGTCTGGGATGCCTGGTTTGAGAATAGGACAAAAAATAATGTTGTAATTAAGTAAAAGATAGGAAACTATTTACTGAATGTAGAATGAATGGAAAATATATGATAAAATAAGCGATATAAATATGGAATAAGAATAGGGAAAAATATGTAATTGTAATGTAATAGGCTATTAAGCATAGAAATAAGATTATGAAATATAAATTATATCTTCGACGTTGTTATAACTGTGTATATATTTTTTATTTTATGTCTTAAAATTGTTTGAAAATTGAATAAAGTTTATTTTTAAAAAAGAAAAGAAACATCTGCAGAACATCTGATGAATGGCTCTCCTGAAGCCTGAAGGACCTAACCGCAAGGTTTGGAAGGCAAAATCGAGGCTGCCTCCAGTCCAAGAAATGGACCTCAAAGAGATCCAGATTCAAGATCTTCTGACCACAAGTGCTGTCAAATGCTGGAACATCCAACCTCCTGGAATTGGCGGGTTGGCGTTGGGGTTATTCTGCAAAGAACCCGAAGGCAAGACAAGGAGCAACAAAATGAATGAGAGAAGCAAGCTGGAATTAAGGAGTAATTTCTTGGCAGGGAGAACAATCAACCAGCGGAACAGCTTTGCCTTCTGAAGTTGTGGGTGAAGAAGAGATTGGACAGCCACTTGCCTGGCATGGTAGAAGGTCTTCTGCTAGAGCAAGCGGGGTTGGACCAGAAGACCTCCAAGGTCCCTTTCCAGCCTTATTCTGATTGATCTAAATAAATAAAAATGTTCTGCATGAAAAACGCAGAGCAAAATCTAACAAATGGAAGGAACTGTTTAAGGGGGCCCCCAATTCCTCCAGTTACGGGGGGTTGCTCAGGCTTAAACAGAATAGCTGTTCGTATTTGCCAATGGGGCAAATCATAAGGGGTGCAGAAGGAGTCTGAGTTTGGGGCTTTCGGCTGAAGGAGGGGCTTCAAGAGGGAGGCTGTGTCTGCCAGGGCACGACCTTCATCGATCGGGAAAATGACTCCATTTGTCTAGAAGGAAAATCCTCTTGGTGGATCGATCCTGTTTCTGCAACAGCTCGGCTGGGTTTTTTTCATTTTTCAAAAGGCAGGGGTGGCTGGTGGTGGAAATCAATTTCCACTCTGCAAATTTTAAATCCCCTTCTTCCAAGGTGAATTGTTGCAGCTTGGGCAAAAGGCAGGCAGATGCAACTCAGCTGCAATTTATTGGGGCAAATGACTCTTTGCTTAGCCACAGCCTCTTGGTCACAGAACAAGGTGACCCGGTAGGAAAGTTTATTCTCGGAGGAGACTTTCCAGTCAACCATCTCCCCAACCCACCCGAGATTCTCAATTAGTATAGATTTATTTAAGCAGGGAAAATTAGGTTAGCAAGATCTGGATACTTTCACTTCCAATTAAGCTAATGAAAATGGGACTAGAGTTAAAAACAAAACAAAACCAAGAATGCGGATGGCATCTCATTTTCCCCAGAGAAGGTGGGATAACTTAAGATGATGTGAATCAGGATCACAAGAAGCCCTAAAATTTATCTCCCCTTCTGAGCTGGACACCAACAGCCTCTTCCGAGGGTGAAAGTGGCATCGAGAGACCCAAAAGCCCAAGAATGGGCTTCCGGACCCATCCAGCAGCAGCAGCACCTGGCCAAAGCAACGTCCTGAACTTAGGAAGCCATTTACCAGGCAAAGTTTATGGGAGGAAAGGGCCAATTTTCATTCAGCCGTGGCCACCCTTTCAGTGAATATTGACATGATATCCAGCAACAAGCCACAACTACCCACAATCCCAACATGCTAACCACAACCAGCTACACATGATGGTTCAGGCAGTAGGTAAAGTCAGGAAGTAGCTATGACCAAAGCATGGCATTTCAAGATCTCCTGACCACCAGTCCCATCCTCAATAAGCAACTGGCCAAACCAGTGCCTTGAATGTCATATAACACAATTCTCCAGCAGCCATGTGTCAGAGTTAAAAAGAGTCTGTCGCCCAAGACCAAATTTCATTCAGCAACAGCAACCCACCCTCCACTTTTCAGTGAATATTGACATGATATTCAGCAACAAGACACAACTAGACAGCAACTACTCTCAATCCCAACGGGTTAACCACAACCAGCTGCATATGATTGTGTAAGGTAATAAGTAAACCCAGGAAGTATAGCAGGTGCACACTGGGGGTTTTAGCAGCATCCTTCTTGTGGTTCAGGCATTCAGATTGCTCTTGAAGCCAACAGAGAGGGGTTGAAAAAAAAATCCAGTGGAAAACTATCCAGCCAAGTTTAAACGAAATACAGGCGGCACCTTTGGATCCCGTCAGCCTGTTTCAGTCAAAAGGCTGTTTCTTCCACCTCACCCAGAACCCGAGGAAGCCTTTGGTAAGCAGTATCCCGGCCAAAGCCATGAGCTGCACCTGATGCCCTCTTTTAAAACCCATCGACCAAAGTCAACAAGAGGGGACCAGTTTTCATTCAGCATTAAGGATCCACTCTCCACTTTCAGTGAACACCTGCATGATATTCAGCAGCAAGCCACAACTACAGTGACTTATGATGATGCACACCTAAGGAAACCCAGGAAGTAGCAAATTAACCAATGGATGAAATTGTAAGCTTGTGTTTTCTTGTGCAAATAGATTAAAAATGGGGGCGGGGATCTGACTTCTGGGCTTTTGTTCTTTTACCTGAAACTGTCAAGCAAGAGGTGTCCCTTTGCTTCTGCGTGGAAGAGTTCAAATTCCACTTTCCCCACTCTGGGGGAAGACTTGGCCTATCGCGACAGGTAAATAATGAACCTCAAGGTTGGCTATTGACCAACAGATTGGCAATTCTGCCAGGACTAATCCATGGCTTTGGGGCAATAAATTCTTGAAGAGCGCAGAGTCATGGCAGACAAAGGTGGACCCTCATGATTTCAGCAGCATCCTTTCTCATCGTTCAATGCTTCAGACTGCTCTGAACTCAAATGGTTAAAAGATTAACAGAAACTCGAGAAGAAGGGAGACCAACTCTCTGGGACAACTGGACAATCCAGGTCACGAGAGGGGTTAAGGCTTCCCCCGTTTCTTCTGCCAGAACCTGCAGATCTTAGACTCCAGCTATCCCCATATGCCTGGGACTGACTGGCCTGCTCAGCAGTTGAAACAGGTGGCCAGCAAGTGAACCTCAATTTCCAATCCCCCAACTGGAGGAGTCTATTATCCCACCACCGTCAGTTGCTCAGTCACCCAAATGTCCCAATTCCCAGCAAGAGTTCTCTCACACTCAACAGAGGTGGATTTGCACCTCCAAGTCTCTCGTCTCCCTTTGGGGCAAGAGCAAATCTCCAGTCTGCTCCTCAAGCACCACCTGGCCAAAACCAACACACAGTCACCCATGCCCTTGTCACCTCCCGGTTGGACTACTGTAATGCTCTCTACATGGGGCTTCCCTTGAAGAGCACCCGGAGGCTCCAACTGGTGCAGAATGAAACACACAGTCAGCACCAGCGGATGCAAACTCTGGAGCCCCCAAAGCCAAACTGGGTGGAGCCTTTCGCCTCTTACCAGGAAGGACCTCTACCCCACCCATCAGTTCGATGGGCCATCTGCTAAAATAAAGCCAGGTCATGGCACACACTTCAAAATAAATCAGGAAGCCGGTCATTGTGGAGTCTGTCTGGCAAGAGCAAAGAATGCTTATCCACAGGAGAAAAGCATGTGTAAAACTTGTAACAATCCTGGCTAATTGGAAAGCTGAAAAAAGTAACAGGAGTTAGCCAACTTGCAGATTAGCAAAAAGTTAGGCCTGCAGCAAGTCAAATGTGTGTTAGATAATTCCTAGGGCATTCATTAGCCAAGACTTGGGAATAGGGACAGGTGGAGACAGGTGGAGAGTGCAATTACACAAACTGTACAATAATTACTAACATGTTTATGACAGGATGTTTCTTATTATCTCACTTTCTCCCAACTTCTCCTTTAGTGAAAATGTATAAAGCTTCCTCGATCCTTTGTTCTTGGCTCTTGGCATTTTGGCCAGGAGCCCTTTTCCTTGGAGTACTCCAATAAAAAGCAATCAGAAAACCTGCACCTCGAGTCTGGCGTCTATCATTGGCTTTGGCACCAGGCTCAGACCCGAATTGGGGACAACAGGTTATTCAGTCACCAAAATGTCCCAGTTTCCAGCAAGAGTTCTCTCACATCCAACAGAACTTGATGTCCACCTGGATGTCCGTCCCCTCCCTCTGGGTCAAGAGACGCTTTCCAGTCCCATTCTCAAGCACCACTGGGCCAATCCGAGGCCACGAACGTCTTATGACAAGGCAGCCTTCCCACAGCCACCAACCAGAATTCCCGAAATAAAACCTCTCTTGCTCAAGACCAGTTTTCTTTCAGCAATAGCAACCCTCCCTCCCCTTTCAATGAACACTTCCATAGTATTCAGCAACAAGCCGCAACTACCCATAATCCCAGCAGGTTAAGAAGAACCAGCTGCATTCAATATTTGTAGAGTAAGACATCCAACATTTGTCATCACAAACGCAACAATTATTAAAACGAACGTGTGGGAAGTAACAGTTTGATGTCTTCCAACGCCACGTCTAATGTCATCTGCCCAAGTGAAAATAGGGACTTTCTCTTGATGATGTCACTTTGATGGTGTTCACACAAAGGAAACCCAGGAAGGGATAACCAACAGGTGAAATTGTAACCTTGCACTTCTCTGTGGAGACAGCTTAAGAAATCGGATGAAAATCTGACTTCTTCTTCTTTTGGCTAAGACCGTCAGCAAGAGGTGCGCCTGTGTTTAAGCACAGAAATAAAGGGCTTGCTTTAAGTCAAGTTACCCATCACACCAAGTCAACAAACTAGAAAGTTGGCCTTTGGACACCAGATGGGCGACTCTGCCAGGACTCCTGCAGGCTTTGGAGAAAATCCTTGAAGGGTGCAGAGTCACGACGGACAGACGAAGGTGCGCCCTCATGATTTTAGCAGGATCCTTCCTCATTGTTCAATGCTTCCGATTGCTCCAATGGTGAGGGATCGAAAGAACAGAGGAAATTGCCCAAGAAGGGAGACCAGCCCTCTGGGACA
Organism: Naja naja; assembly: GCA_009733165.1. NCBI lineage: Eukaryota > Metazoa > Chordata > Lepidosauria > Squamata > Elapidae > Naja > Naja naja. The sequence continues at coordinate 8,400 of SOZL01000526.1, read as the reverse complement.
ACTGGACAGTCCAGGACATGGAAGGGGAGGGAAAATAGCCCCCATTTCTTCTGCCAGAACCTGCAGATCTTAGACTCCAGCCATCCCCATATGCCTGGGACTGACTGGCCTGCTCAGCAGTTGAAACACGCAGTCAGCACCAGCGGATGCAAACTCTGGAGCCCCCAAAGCCAAACTGGGTGGAGCCTTTCGCCTCTTACCAGGAAGGACCTCTACCCCACCCATCAGTTCGATGGGCCATCTGCTAAAATAAAGCCAGGTCATGGCACACACTTCAAAATAAATCAGGAAGCCGGTCATTGTGGAGTCTGTCTGGCAAGAGCAAAGAATGCTTATCCACAGGAGAAAAGCATGTGTAAAACTTGTAACAATCCTGGCTAATTGGAAAGCTGAAAAAAGTAACAGGAGTTAGCCAACTTGCAGATTAGCAAAAAGTTAGGCCTGCAGCAAGTCAAATGTGTGTTAGATAATTCCTAGGGCATTCATTAGCCAAGACTTGGGAATAGGGACAGGTGGAGACAGGTGGAGAGTGCAATTACACAAACTGTACAATAATTACTAACATGTTTATGACAGGATGTTTCTTATTATCTCACTTTCTCCCAACTTCTCCTTTAGTGAAAATGTATAAAGCTTCCTCGATCCTTTGTTCTTGGCTCTTGGCATTTTGGCCAGGAGCCCTTTTCCTTGGAGTACTCCAATAAAAAGCAATCAGAAAACCTGCACCTCGAGTCTGGCGTCTATCATTGGCTTTGGCACCAGGCTCAGACCCGAATTGGGGACAACAGGTTATTCAGTCACCAAAATGTCCCAGTTTCCAGCAAGAGTTCTCTCACATCCAACAGAACTTGATGTCCACCTGGATGTCCGTCCCCTCCCTCTGGGTCAAGAGACGCTTTCCAGTCCCATTCTCAAGCACCACTGGGCCAATCCGAGGCCACGAACGTCTTATGACAAGGCAGCCTTCCCACAGCCACCAACCAGAATTCCCGAAATAAAACCTCTCTTGCTCAAGACCAGTTTTCTTTCAGCAATAGCAACCCTCCCTCCCCTTTCAATGAACACTTCCATAGTATTCAGCAACAAGCCGCAACTACCCACAATCCCAGCAGGTTAAGAAGAACCAGCTGCATTCAATATTTGTAGAGTAAGACATCCAACATTTGTCATCACAAACGCAACAATTATTAAAACGAACGTGGGAAGTAACAGTTTGATGTCTTCCAACGCCACGTCTAATGTCATCTGCCCAAGTGAAAATAGGGACTTTCTCTTGATGATGTCACTTTGATTGTGTTCACACAAAGGAAACCCAGGAAGGGATAACCAACAGGTGAAATTGTAACCTTGCACTTCTCTGTGGAGACAGCTTAAGAAATCGGATGAAAATCTGACTTCTTCTTCTTTTGGCTAAGACCGTCAGCAAGAGGTGCGCCTGTGTTTAAGCACAGAAATAAAGGGCTTGCTTTAAGTCAAGTTACCTATCACACCAAGTCAACAAACTAGAAAGTTGGCCTTTGGACACCAGATGGGCGACTCTGCCAGGACTCCTGCAGGCTTTGGAGAAAATCCTTGAAGGGTGCAGAGTCACGACGGACAGACGAAGGTGCGCCCTCATGATTTTAGCAGGATCCTTCCTCATTGTTCAATGCTTCCGATTGCTCCAATGGTGAGGGATCGAAAGAACAGAGGAAATTGCCCAAGAAGGGAGACCAGCCCTCTGGGACAACTGGACAGTCCAGGACATGGAAGGGGGAGGGAAAATAGCCCCCATTTCTTCTGCCAGAACCTGCAGATCTTAGACTCCAGCCATCCCCATATGCCTGGGACTGACTGGCCTGCTCAGCAGTTGAAACACGCAGTCAGCACCAGCGGATGCAAACTCTGGAGCCCCCAAAGCCAAACTGGGTGGAGCCTTTCGCCTCTTACCAGGAAGGACCTCTACCCCACCCATCAGTTCGATGGGCCATCTGCTAAAATAAAGCCAGGTCATGGCACACACTTCAAAGTAAATCAGGAAGCTGGTCATTGTGGAGTCTGTCTGGCAAGAGCAAAGAATGCTTATCCACAGGAGAAAAGCATGTGTAAAACTTGTAACAATCCTGGCTAATTGGAAAGCTGAAAAAAGTAACAGGAGTTAGCCAACTTGCAGATTAGCAAAAAGTTAGGCCTGCAGCAAGTCAAATGTGTGTTAGATAATTCCTAGGGCATTCATTAGCCAAGACTTGGGAATAGGGACAGGTGGAGACAGGTGGAGAGTGCAATTACACAAACTGTACAATAATTACTAACATGTTTATGACAGGATGTTTCTTATTATCTCACTTTCTCCCAACTTCTCCTTTAGTGAAAATGTATAAAGCTTCCTCGATCCTTTGTTCTTGGCTCTTGGCATTTTGGCCAGGAGCCCTTTTCCTTGGAGTACTCCAATAAAAAGCAATCAGAAAACCTGCACCTCGAGTCTGGCGTCTATCATTGGCTTTGGCACCAGGCTCAGACCCGAATTGGGGACAACAGGTTATTCAGTCACCAAAATGTCCCAGTTTCCAGCAAGAGTTCTCTCACATCCAACAGAACTTGATGTCCACCTGGATGTCCGTCCCCTCCCTCTGGGTCAAGAGACGCTTTCCAGTCCCATTCTCAAGCACCACTGGGCCAATCCGAGGCCACGAACGTCTTATGACAAGGCAGCCTTCCCACAGCCACCAACCAGAATTCCCGAAATAAAACCTCTCTTGCTCAAGACCAGTTTTCTTTCAGCAATAGCAACCCTCCCTCCCCTTTCAATGAACACTTCCATAGTATTCAGCAACAAGCCGCAACTACCCATAATCCCAGCAGGTTAAGAAGAACCAGCTGCATTCAATATTTGTAGAGTAAGACATCCAACATTTGTCATCACAAACGCAACAATTATTAAAACGAACGTGGGAAGTAACAGTTTGATGTCTTCCAACGCCACGTCTAATGTCATCTGCCCAAGTGAAAATAGGGACTTTCTCTTGATGATGTCACTTTGATTGTGTTCACACAAAGGAAACCCAGGAAGGGATAACCAACAGGTGAAATTGTAACCTTGCACTTCTCTGTGGAGACAGCTTAAGAAATCGGATGAAAATCTGACTTCTTCTTCTTTTGGCTAAGACCGTCAGCAAGAGGTGCGCCTGTGTTTAAGCACAGAAATAAAGGGCTTGCTTTAAGTCAAGTTACCCATCACACCAAGTCAACAAACTAGAAAGTTGGCCTTTGGACACCAGATGGGCGACTCTGCCAGGACTCCTGCAGGCTTTGGAGAAAATCCTTGAAGGGTGCAGAGTCACGACGGACAGACGAAGGTGCGCCCTCATGATTTTAGCAGGATCCTTCCTCATTGTTCAATGCTTCCGATTGCTCCAATGGTGAGGGATCGAAAGAACAGAGGAAATTGCCCAAGAAGGGAGACCAGCCCTCTGGGACAACTGGACAGTCCAGGACATGGAAGGGGAGGGAAAATAGCCCCCGTTTCTTCTGCCAGAACCTGCAGATCTTAGACTCCAGCCATCCCCATATGCCTGGGACTGACTGGCCTGCTCAGCAGTTGAAACACGCAGTCAGCACCAGCGGATGCAAACTCTGGAGCCCCCAAAGCCAAACTGGGTGGAGCCTTTCGCCTCTTACCAGGAAGGACCTCTACCCCACCCATCAGTTCGATGGGCCATCTGCTAAAATAAAGCCAGGTCATGGCACACACTTCAAAATAAATCAGGAAGCCGGTCATTGTGGAGTCTGTCTGGCAAGAGCAAAGAATGCTTATCCACAGGAGAAAAGCATGTGTAAAACTTGTAACAATCCTGGCTAATTGGAAAGCTGAAAAAAGTAACAGGAGTTAGCCAACTTGCAGATTAGCAAAAAGTTAGGCCTGCAGCAAGTCAAATGTGTGTTAGATAATTCCTAGGGCATTCATTAGCCAAGACTTGGGAATAGGGACAGGTGGAGACAGGTGGAGAGTGCAATTACACAAACTGTACAATAATTACTAACATGTTTATGACAGGATGTTTCTTATTATCTCACTTTCTCCCAACTTCTCCTTTAGTGAAAATGTATAAAGCTTCCTCGATCCTTTGTTCTTGGCTCTTGGCATTTTGGCCAGGAGCCCTTTTCCTTGGAGTACTCCAATAAAAAGCAATCAGAAAACCTGCACCTCGAGTCTGGCGTCTATCATTGGCTTTGGCACCAGGCTCAGACCCGAATTGGGGACAACAGGTTATTCAGTCACCAAAATGTCCCAGTTTCCAGCAAGAGTTCTCTCACATCCAACAGAACTTGATGTCCACCTGGATGTCCGTCCCTCCCTCTGGGTCAAGAGACGCTTTCCAGTCCCATTCTCAAGCACCACTGGGCCAATCCGAGGCCACGAACGTCTTATGACAAGGCAGCCTTCCCACAGCCACCAACCAGAATTCCCGAAATAAAACCTCTCTTGCTCAAGACCAGTTTTCTTTCAGCAATAGCAACCCTCCCTCCCCTTTCAATGAACACTTCCATAGTATTCAGCAACAAGCCGCAACTACCCATAATCCCAGCAGGTTAAGAAGAACCAGCTGCATTCAATATTTGTAGAGTAAGACATCCAACATTTGTCATCACAATCGCAACAATTATTAAAACGAACGTGGGAAGTAACAGTTTGATGTCTTCCAACGCCACGTCTAATGTCATCTGCCCAAGTGAAAATAGGGACTTTCTCTTGATGATGTCACTTTGATTGTGTTCACACAAAGGAAACCCAGGAAGGGATAACCAACAGGTGAAATTGTAACCTTGCACTTCTCTGTGGAGACAGCTTAAGAAATCGGATGAAAATCTGACTTCTTCTTCTTCTTTGGCTAAGACCGTCAGCAAGAGGTGCCTGTGTTTAAGCACAGAAATAAAGGGCTTGCTTTAAGTCAAGTTACCCATCACACCAAGTCAACAAACTAGAAAGTTGGCCTTTGGACACCAGATGGGCGACTCTGCCAGGACTCCTGCAGGCTTTGGAGAAAATCCTTGAAGGGTGCAGAGTCACGACGGACAGACGAAGGCTCCCTCATGATTTTAGCAGGATCCTTCCTCATTGTTCAATGCTTCCGATTGCTCCAATGGTGAGGATCGAAAGAACAGAGGAAATTGCCCAAGAAGGGAGACCAGCCCTCTGGGACAACTGGACAGTCCAGGACATGGAAGGGGAGGGAAAATAGCCCCCATTTCTTCTGCCAGAACCTGCAGATCTTAGACTCCAGCCATCCCCATATGCCTGGGACTGACTGGCCTGCTCAGCAGTTGAAACACGCAGTCAGCACCAGCGGATGCAAACTCTGGAGCCCCAAAGCCAAACTGGGTGGAGCCTTTCGCCTCTTACCAGGAAGGACCTCTACCCCACCCATCAGTTCGATGGGCCATCTGCTAAAATAAAGCCAGGTCATGGCACACACTTCAAAATAAATCAGGAAGCCGGTCATTGTGGAGTCTGTCTGGCAAGAGCAAAGAATGCTTATCCACAGGAGAAAAGCATGTGTAAAACTTGTAACAATCCTGGCTAATTGGAAAGCTGAAAAAAGTAACAGGAGTTAGCCAACTTGCAGATTAGCAAAAAGTTAGGCCTGCAGCAAGTCAAATGTGTGTTAGATAATTCCTAGGGCATTCATTAGCCAAGACTTGGGAATAGGGACAGGTGGAGACAGGTGGAGAGTGCAATTACACAAACTGTACAATAATTACTAACATGTTTATGACAGGATGTTTCTTATTATCTCACTTTCTCCCAACTTCTCCTTTAGTGAAAATGTATAAAGCTTCCTCGATCCTTTGTTCTTGGCTCTTGGCATTTTGGCCAGGAGCCCTTTTCCTTGAGTACTCCAATAAAAAGCAATCAGAAAACCTGCACCTCGAGTCTGGCGTCTATCATTGGCTTTGGCACCAGGCTCAGACCCGAATTGGGGACAACAGGTTATTCAGTCACCAAAATGTCCCAGTTTCCAGCAAGAGTTCTCTCACATCCAACAGAACTTGATGTCCACCTGGATGTCCGTCCCTCCCTCTGGGTCAAGAGACGCTTTCCAGTCCCATTCTCAAGCACCACTGGGCCAATCCGAGGCCGTCTTATGACAAGGCAGCCTTCCCACAGCCACCAACCAGAATTCCCGAAATAAAACCTCTCTTGCTCAAGACCAGTTTTCTTTCAGCAATAGCAACCCTCCCTCCCCTTTCAATGAACACTTGCATGATATTCAGCAACAAGCCGCAACTACCCACAATCCCAACATGCTAACCACAACCAGCTACACATGATGGTTCAGGCAGTAGGTAAAGTCAGGAAGTAGCTATGACCAAAGCATGGCATTTCAAGATCTCCTGACCACCAGTCCCATCCTCAATAAGCAACTGGCCAAACCAGTGCCTTGAATGTCATATAACACAATTCTCCAGCAGCCATGTGTCAGAGTTAAAAAGAGTCTGTCGCCCAAGACCAAATTTCATTCAGCAACAGCAACCCACCCTCCACTTTTCAGTGAATATTGACATGATATTCAGCAACAAGACACAACTAGACAGCAACTACTCTCAATCCCAACGGGTTAACCACAACCAGCTGCATATGATTGTGTAAGGTAATAAGTAAACCCAGGAAGTATAGCAGGTGCACACTGGGGGTTTTAGCAGCATCCTTCTTGTGGTTCAGGCATTCAGATTGCTCTTGAAGCCAACAGAGAGGGGTTGAAAAAAAAATCCAGTGGAAAACTATCCAGCCAAGTTTAAACGAAATACAGGCGGCACCTTTGGATCCCGTCAGCCTGTTTCAGTCAAAAGGCTGTTTCTTCCACCTCACCCAGAACCCGAGGAAGCCTTTGGTAAGCAGTATCCCGGCCAAAGCCATGAGCTGCACCTGATGCCCTCTTTTAAAACCCATCGACCAAAGTCAACAAGAGGGGACCAGTTTTCATTCAGCATTAAGGATCCACTCTCCACTTTCAGTGAACACCTGCATGATATTCAGCAGCAAGCCACAACTACAGTGACTTATGATGATGCACACCTAAGGAAACCCAGGAAGTAGCAAATTAACCAATGGATGAAATTGTAAGCTTGTGTTTTCTTGTGCAAATAGATTAAAAATGGGGGCGGGGATCTGACTTCTGGGCTTTTGTTCTTTTACCTGAAACTGTCAAGCAAGAGGTGTCCCTTTGCTTCTGCGTGGAAGAGTTCAAATTCCACTTTCCCCACTCTGGGGGAAGACTTGGCCTATCGCGACAGGTAAATAATGAACCTCAAGGTTGGCTATTGACCAACAGATTGGCAATTCTGCCAGGACTAATCCATGGCTTTGGGGCAATAAATTCTTGAAGAGCGCAGAGTCATGGCAGACAAAGGTGGACCCTCATGATTTCAGCAGCATCCTTTCTCATCGTTCAATGCTTCAGACTGCTCCGAACTCAAATGGTTAAAAGATTAACAGAAACTTGAGAAGAAGGGAGACCAACTCTCTGGGACAACTGGACAATCCAGGTCACGAGAGGGGTTAAGGCTTCCCCCGTTTCTTCTGCCAGAACCTGCAGATCTTAGACTCCAGCTATCCCCATATGCCTGGGACTGACTGGCCTGCTCAGCAGTTGAAACAGGTGGCCAGCAAGTGAACCTCAATTTCCAATCCCCCAACTGGAGGAGTCTATTATCCCACCACCGTCAGTTGCTCAGTCACCCAAATGTCCCAATTCCCAGCAAGAGTTCTCTCACACTCAACAGAGGTGGATTTGCACCTCCAAGTCTCTCGTCTCCCTTTGGGGCAAGAGCAAATCTCCAGTCTGCTCCTCAAGCACCACCTGGCCAAAACCAACACACAGTCACCCATGCCCTTGTCACCTCCGGTTGGACTACTGTAATGCTCTCTACATGGGGCTTCCCTTGAAGAGCACCGGAGGCTCCAACTGGTGCAGAATGAAACACGCAGTCAGCACCAGCGGATGCAAACTCTGGAGCCCCCAAAGCCAAACTGGGTGGAGCCTTTCGCCTCTTACCAGGAAGGACCTCTACCCCACCCATCAGTTCGATGGGCCATCTGCTAAAATAAAGCCAGGTCATGGCACACACTTCAAAATAAATCAGGAAGCCGGTCATTGTGGAGTCTGTCTGGTAAGAGCAAAGAATGCTTATCCACAGGAGAAAAGCATGTGTAAAACTTGTAACCATCCTGGCTAATTGAAAGCTGAAAAAGTAACAGGAGTTAGCCAACTTGCAGATTAGCAAAAGTTAGGCCTGCAGCAAGTCAAATGTGTGTTAGATAATTCTCTAGGGCATTCATTAGCCAAGACTTGGGAATAGGGACAGGTGGAGACAGGTGGAGAGTGCAATTACACAAACTGTACAATAATTACTAACATGTTT
>SOZL01000525.1:0-30267 GCA_009733165.1 Naja naja | reverse complement strand
TATAGAGAGCAGAAAGGTAAAGAGAGAGAGAGGGATTCAAACTGATAGAGAAGGGGATAGCGGATAAAAGAGAGGAGAAGGAACAAGAAACAAGAACAAAAGATAGAGAGACACGGAATTACATAATAAAGAAAGAAACTTGTTTGCATAGAGATAATGGCTAATGTATTAAAAAGGGGGTTCTGCATGAAGAAATGGTAATAAGAATATATTGTAATTATAAAAGTGTAAAACAATAGGGGTTACTGACAATTTTACTGGTAAAAGGTCACATTTTATTTATTTACAAAAGAAAGGTAAATGATGATTAGATAAATTGAATTAATTGAAATGATTTTAGAAAATGCCTAAAAATGAGATTTGTCAATAACCAAGATTAGTTATTTTTATTATTATCTTGGAACCATAAATAAATCTTAGGGGGATATGTATTGCAGAACCCGAATGATTAGATATATTGTAAGGGAGCTTTTCTTTTCTCCTTTTTTTTTTTTTTTTTCTATCTTTATTTTAAAGGAATGATTATGATTATGCTACTATATTAACCACTGAGGTGTACTTTCAAAGTAGTAAGGGGCAAGTCTAGGGTTTTTTTTTCTCATTCTTTTAGTGTTAAAATTTGTACGGATTTAGAATTATGAGAGAATATGTGATGAAAGGCAAATCTGACGGACAAAAGAATTCTGTAAATGATAAAAGAGTATTAACAATGTGAAGATAATTAAAGGATAGATATGGATGAACTTTATCTTTAATATGATGGGCAAATATATTGTTATTTGTAAGATTTATAAATGAAGTTTTAAAATATATATATATATTTGCAATTAACTCTGAAATGAACTGGGGGTTATACAGATTGAGATTAAGATTTGAGATTAGGATTAATTTCTTTGACCCTTTGTCTGCTAAAATGGAATAGAAGTGAAGTTAAATGTTTAAAATGAATATAGATTTACTGTCATATTTGCATGTAAAAGTGACGACCCGGGAACATGCTGTCTACTGAAAAGAGCTGTTTTAAAAAATTGTTAAAAATTGAATAAAATTTGTTTTAAAAAAAAAAAGAAAATAAATAACCTGCCATATTATTCTCCTGTCACAAGGACTGAAGGTTCAGGGGCCAGCAACACAATTGATACAGATGACTCAGATGATGAGTCTCAACCAGAACCAGGAGTCAAGACCAGGGGTTACAGAGGAAAGAAGGGGGACAATGGCAGCTACACAGGTAACCAAGAAAAGACAAAAAGCGTCAGATTTAACTTGAAACACAGTGATGAGCAAACCAGGGACGCCAACACTGTTTCCATTGGGAAACCACTCCATGATGAGTGCGCTCATCTCATGCACCGTAGACTTGGCCACATTAATTTCCCTATTGTACAGAAAATGCCAGAATATTCCAGGGTTTAAACATCAAGGACTGTAATGTTTTTATGGACTGCTCCATCTGCAGGAGCGCAAAGTCAAAAATTAAACCAGCACCCAGAAAATCAGAAAGGCAATCTGAGTACAAATTCCAGCTGGTACACATGGACTTAGTGGGCCCTATGAAACCTTCACTTGGCAAGAACCAATATTTTCTAACAATCGTAGATGATTACAGCAGATATGGTTTTGTTTATCTGCTTAAAACCAAGGACCAGGCCTTTTCCAAATTTAAAGAGTTCCACAGTCTGATAGAGAATCAACACAAAGTCAGGATACAAAGAATATTAACTGACAGGGGAACTGAATTCAACTCAACTCAGTTCTCTAACTGGTTGAAAGAAAAGGGCATAATCCACATGAAAACAGCCCCTTTTTCTGCCTTTCAGAACGGGTGGCAGAACGGAGAAATGGTGTATTACAGGCCATGATGAGATGTGTCCTAGAGGACGCTAATCTCAAATTTGTTTACTGGAGAGAGGCTGTTCTCTATGCTAACTATACACTAAATAGGATATGGTCCAGCGTAGTACACAAAACTCCATATGAGATGTGTACGGACATAAGCCAAGCTTAAAGCACCTCCACGCTTTTGGGGTGATGGCAGACGACATGTACCTAAGGAACTCAGGAGAAAAGGGGAAAAGGTGTCAGTCAGACTAAGGTTTGTTGGGTACGAACCAGGCTCTAAAGCACACAGGTTCATTGACACCAACAACAGAGTTGTAATTTCCAGGTCAGCTGCTTTTCACGAAAGCACAGATTGGAGCAGAATTCACGCAAATGAAATTCTGACTCACACACCTCCTCAGGATCTGACCAGTCAAGAGACAGATGACTCAGAGGACAAGGGAGCAAGTGCCTCCAAGCCCCTGAAGGGAATTCTCAAGGAGAGAAAGGGGATACCCTGGAAGGAGGGACACTCCAAACTTGAAAGATATGATGATAGTAATGAGGAGGATAACACATCAGGCAGTTCTGATACTCAAGAGGAATCAATCAGTAGGCCAGTCAGATCCACCAGGAATACAAAACCAAAAAGGTATGAGGATTTCATTACCTATGTAAATCAAGTATCAGTTACACCTCAAAGGTATGAGGACATATTAGCACTACCACAAAGGGAGCAAGACAATTGGTATAAGGCAATGGATTCAGAGATGGATAGCCTTAGGAAGTTAGAAGTGTTTACACCCTCCAAGCTACCCAAAGACAAAAAGGTGATAGGAACAAGATGGGTGTACAAAAGGAAAACACTTGAGGACGGTAAATTCATATACAAAGCAAGGTTAGTTGCACAGGGATTCTCACAATGGTTTGATGACTATGTTGAAACTTTTCACCAACTGTGCGCCCAGAGAGCGTTAAAGCAGCACTTACCATAGCTGCCATACATGGGGAAAGTGTACATCAATTTGACATACAGACAGCATACCTACATGCCAAATTAGATAAAGAGTTATATGTTAGAGCTCCCAGGATTAGACCAAAAGGAAGGTGGAATTTGGTTACTGAACAAAAGCCTATATGGCTTGAAACAATCAGGAAGGAGATGGTACGAGTGTCTCACAAAATGTCTAAAACAGATGGATTTTTTGGCCTCATCAGCCGATGAGTGTGTGTTCATTAGAGAACAGAAGGGATCAAGGAAACTGTTTTGATTTATGTAGATGACATACTATACATTTGCAAGTCAGAGAGTAAATACAAAATCTTCTCTGAGCAATTGGGCAAGGAGTTTACACTAAAACCCTTAGGCCGAATTGATAAATTTTAGGGTGCAATTCACAAAAACTGAGAAGGGGTTTGCACTTTCTCAGCAGGATAAGATAGTAGATCTGCTCGAAAGATGTAGCATGGCTGAGGCTAAACCTTGTGAGACCCCATGCAGACAGATTTCCTCAAGAATATGTATAATGAAAGCCCAGAATTCGAGCAGAAGACACTTTACAAGTCTGTGTTAGGTTCACTATTATACATTGCCAGCTGGACAAGGCCAGACATTAGTTTGACTGTGAATGTCTTGTCCAGGCACTCAGAGAACCCCACTCAGTTTCACTGGAGTGGAATCAAAAGGGTTCTAAGGTATCTAAAGGGCACTATTGATTATTCACTGTTATTGAACCTTATACATCTGAGAAGCCAGACCTCTATTGCTACTCAGACGCAGATTGGGCAGGAGACAGTAAGTCCAGGAAGAGTACCTCAGGGTATATTGTATTCTTGAATGGTAGCCCTATTCATTGGTATTCGGGTAAACAAAAACTAATAGCCACCTCTACAGCGAAGCGAATATGTGTGCCTGTCTAAGACCTCAAACAATTTGATATGGTTTGATGAATTGTTAAAGAATCTGTGGGAAGGACCTGTATACCCTATTACTATCCATGAGGACAACGGAGCAGCCATTGACATATCAAAGGCTGAAGCTGTGGGACAAAGGTCACGCCACATTGACATTAAGTGTAAACATGTCAGGCAGTTATCAAAAATGGGGTTTATTGAAACTGTTTTCACTGAAACAAGGGAACAAGTCGCAGATGTTTTCACTAAACCTTTGTTCCCGACCAGCACCAGTACTTGTTGGGAAAAATACCCATGGTTGTATAATATGTACCTGTTGCTGTATAATGTATACATATGTAAAGAATATGATGTTGTTGTATTAGATTTTGATATGTGCCATTAGAAAGGCACAGAGAAGGGGATTGTGGAAAAGGAATTTTCCATGAGGTGGCTGTGCTCTTTCTCCTGGCCCCCTCTTCAGCTTAACAGAAGAATTTGAATGGACCAATCACAGCACAGCTGTGTTTGAAATCTTCCCGGGTTTTACCAAGCTCCACCTCTCCTGACTCTGGACTATATAAGGAGCTAGCTTTGTGGCTTCTAGCCAGTTCCAACCTAGTTCCAGCCTGTCCCAGTTCCAGCCTGTTCCAGCTGCCTGGGACCATGCAACTGGAAGGATCCTGCCTCAAGCCACGAGGAGGATCTTTGGAACTCCAGTCACATAGGTGACTGCCACAAGGAGAAAAAGAAAAGACTCCAAGAAGGAACAAATAGACATTGATATACCTTTTGACTATTTTATTGTTTTTGTACTTGTTTACAACAATAAATGACTTTGGATTGGATTCACTGGGCTCAGACTTTTTCCTGGTAGCTTCACAGTAGAGAAAGGTAACGAACCATCCACCTTTAACTTTATAAAAAACCCAACAGTTGACCACACCATTCTCTCTGCCTGACCATTGCTCAACGGATGAAATGGTGTGACCAGGGCATGCCTCATTACTTGCTTGGCTAGGAAGATCTCAAATTGAGCGGTTGTGAATTGGGGGCCATTGTCCGAGACCAAGACATCCGGTAGGCCGTGGGTGTAAAAGAGTCTCCGTAATACTTTAATGACTACCTCTGCCATTGTGGAGGTCATAAGTATTACTTCAAATAATAAGCTTCAAGTATTACTTGAAATAATATTACTTTTAGTAATAAGCAGGCATATACAATGGAATGAAGGCTATTGCTGAGCACACTGGGTTGTATCCCAGAATTGTAAGTCCCTGAGTCTTCGGAGAAGGGCGGCATATAAATGTAATTTAAAAAAAAACCATTTTGAGTAGGCGTCTACAATTATTAAGAATGTTTGGCCCTGGATTGGCCCCGCGAAGTCAATGTGCACCTGTGACCAGGGTGCTTTGGGAGTCTCCCATTTTTTTGCCAGTGCAGGGGGTGGTGCTGGTCTGGACTCCTGACAAGGTGTACAAGTAGCAACCCATTCTGTTATGTCCCTGTCCATTTTAGGCCACCAGACATAGCTTCTGGCCAGTGCCTTCATCCTGACTATGCCAGGATGCCCCATGTGCAGAGCCTCTAGCACTGGCTTCCTTAGTTTATGAGGTACCATGACTTGGTCCCCCCACAGTAGACACCCCTTTTGAGCCGACAACTCATGTTGCCCTGCATGAAATGGTTTCACATCAACTCCCACTGGTCCCTTAGGCCATCGCCTCCATACCCAGCTTAGAACTTGTGCCAAAGTTTTATCTTTGGCTGAATGTCCTGCTATCTCAGTTGCTGTGATAGGGCCAGATGCAGAGTCCTCAATAAGGAGTATGGGTGTGACAGGGGTGGGGTCGTCCACAATTTCTGGAAGTGAGCACTGGCTGAGGGCATCGACGTGGCTTAGAGTTTTGCCAGGCCGGTGGATTAGTCGATACTTGTATGCTGCCTTGAAAATCATCCATCTCGTCATTCACGGTGATAAAATGGTTGGGGTGGGGCAGTCCCCTGCAAGTAGCCCCAGGAGTGGTTTGTGGTCAATGATCAGTTCAAAGTCTCTACCGTAGAGGTATTCGTGAAAAAGCCTGACCCCCACCACTGCAGCCAGCAGTTGTGGTTCGCCAGCAGCAGGTGCGGATGGCAGAGGTCTCTGATAGTGAGGACTTGGACGAGGGGCCTGCGTGTGATGCAGGGATGGGGCCAGGACTATTGGAGAGTGGGATGCTGCCTTCGGAGCTTGTGGAGTCTGGCAGCAGTGACACAGAGGACCCCGGGGAGCCTGTGCCCAGTGCACGTGCACACAGGGCTCCTCGAAGGAAAGAGCAGCTGAAGCAGCAAGGGTGACTCAGGAGTAAGGCTGGAAGGTGATGGCCCCTCCCATAAGGGATAAAAACCAGCCCTCGGGGATGTGTTCTTTGCAGGAAGCAAAGAAGTTCTTTAGACTCAGAGTCCTCATTGAAGTTCTGCTTACTCCAGTTTGTTTTTGAAACTTCTGTCGGTGGACATTAAGTCACTAATTAGTCTTCTGCTCTTGGCAGCCTTTTGCAACCTTGAAAGGGCTTGCTTTTGATATCGTACAATTAGGTTTAAATGTGTCCTCAGTTTGTGTTTGTTTTATTTGAACAAGGCTTGGGTCAGAACACCTCCTTATCCAGCTGGCTGTAGTTCTGCTCAGCTGCCAATAGAGTCTTGGAATAGAAAGTAATTGGAGCCTCTGTCCCATCTGGCTTCCAGTGGCTGAGGACAGCCCCAACGCCAAATGGGGAGGCATCACAAGTAAGGACAAGGGGCAGAGTCTCATTATATTGTATGAGAATGCTATTGGAAGACAAGAGTCTCTTGACTTCAGCAAATGTGGTGGCTTCCTTGTGTCCCCAGGTCTATTTTGCCTTCTTATCTAACAGTTGGTATAGCAGTTCAGCCACTGTCGCTTCTGTGGTAGAAAAATACTGTAAAAGTTTAACAGGCCCAGGAATGCCTGGAGTTCTGTTTGACTTTTTGGTATGGGAGCTTCCTTAAAGCCTTGATTTTACTTTTGGTGGGGTGTATTCCCATGCCATCAATTAAATATCCTAAAAATTCAACACTTTGCACGGTTATCTGACATTTTTCCTTTTTTACTTTAAGCCCAGCTTCCTTAAACTGACTCGGAACTATCCTTAGTCAGTCAATGAGTTCTTCTTTGTTTGCTGCTGACACTAGAACATCATCAAAGTAAGGCACCACCCCCAGAATGCCCTGTAATAGGCGTTCCATTATGCTTTGAAAGAGTCCTGGCACCACGCTTACACCAAATTGCAGCCGGCGGCATTTAAATGCCCCTCTGTGTGTCACAATAGTTTGTGCCTCTGGGGTAGCATTGTCCACCAGCAGTTGCTGATAAGCTTGTGCTTATCAATTTTTGCTAAAGTTCTGCCCCTTCCTAGGGAATGTAATAAATGTTGTACAACCGGCACTGGATAGGCGCTTTGCTGCAATGCCTTGTTGATCATACATTTATAGTCCACACAGATACAGATTGAGCCGTCTGGTTTGATTGGCATGCCGATCGGGGTCTCCCATTTGGCGTGATCTACCGGCTCCAAACTGCACTGGGCAATTAGCTTGTCTAATTGGCTATCAATTTTGGGCCAGAGACCAAAAGGGACCCTTCGAGGTTTCATCCAAATAGGGGCGATTTTGGGGTCTAGGCTGAAGGAGATGGGTGTCCCCGTATACTTGCCCAGGCTCCTGTTGAAGACGTCTGCAAATTCCTTGATCAGCTCATTGATGCTATCATCTTGGATGGTGTGGATGCCGGTCATTCCTAGGCACAGGAAATTGAACCAGTCCAAACCGAGCAGGCTTGGCAAGGTGCTGTCCACCACGGTCAGCTGAAGCAGTCCGACAAATTCTTTAAATTTGACTTGGAAAAACCCACTCCCTATGACAGGGATGCAGTTCCCTTGATAGTCCTTTAGCTGCACTCTCTGGAACTTTAGATGTTTCTTCACTAGCCCCAGAACCACCTTTTTTTAAAAAAAAAATCATATTTATATGCCGCCCTTCTCCGGAGACTCAGGGCAGCTTACAATTTTTGGAGCGCAACCCAATGCACTCAGCATTAGCCTTCATTCCATTGTATATGCCTGCTTATTACTAAGCGGCATTTTTACAAAGTCAGCTTATTGCCCCCAACAATCATGGGTCCTCAATTTACCTACCCCGAGAGGATGGAAGGCTGAGTCAACTTTGAAATGGTTGAAATGGTTTTATGGTTGTCCAGGATACAATGGACATGGATGCCCCTGTATCTACTTCCATTTCACACAGGGATTCCTCGATCAGGACCGTGACTTGGATTTTCTTGGCACAATGTGCACTGACTCGTCTGATAATTGTCTGGTGTGCTTCTTTTGTCTCTGCGGCTCAACCTTCTCTTTGCCTAGCTCTCTGGAACTGTGCTTTCTGGGGTCCCATTTGGGGGCGCAGGTTGCCGCTGGCAGTATAGGGATGGCTGGCTGGTGTGGCAAACCCTTGCGATGTGCCCCTTCCGTTCACACCTATGGCAGATGGCATCCTTGAATCTACATGCTGCTCTGGGGTGATTACCCCCACATCCGGCACAAAAGGACTGCCTATCTTCTGTCTCAGGGTTTCCTTTCTTCCTTTCAGAACTAAGATGGTGGATTTCTTCATCCTCATCAGTTGATTCTTCATGCTCTGTGCAAAACCCCCCTGGCCACAGCTCCCACCTGCTCCTCCAAACTGAGCTGTGAATCCAGGAGGATGCCCAGGTTCCGCACCCTGTCCACGGGG
Organism: Naja naja; assembly: GCA_009733165.1. Classification (NCBI taxonomy): domain Eukaryota; kingdom Metazoa; phylum Chordata; class Lepidosauria; order Squamata; family Elapidae; genus Naja; species Naja naja. The sequence goes on along the minus strand of SOZL01000525.1, from coordinate 21,759 downwards.
GGCAACACCTCTCCCCCCATGACCAAAGATGGTACATCCTGAGAAAACCGAGATGCCGGTACGCACAGCCACTCAGTCTTAGCCGGGTTGAGTCGGAGCCTGTTACTCCCCATCCAGATCTGCACCGCATCCAGACACCGGGACATCACGGAGAGAGCATCATTGATATGGTTTGGGGTGGAGATGTAAAGCTGGGTATCATCCGCATATTGGTGATACCTCACCCCAAAACCACGGATGATCTCACCCAGCGGCTTCATGTAGATGTTGAACAGGAGAGGCGAGAGAACCGACCCCTGCAGCACCCCACAAGTGAGGGGCCTCGGGGCCAATCTCTGCTCCCCTGCCAACACCGACTGCAAGCGGCCTGAGAGGTAGGAGAACCACCATAAAACGGTGCCCCCCACTCCCAACCCCTGCAGCCACCGCAGTAGGATACCATGGTCGATGGTATCGAAAGCCGCCGAGAGATCTAAAAGGACCAGGACAGAGGAAAAACCCCTATCCCGAGCCCTCCAGAGATCATCCATCAGTGCGACCAATGCTGTCTCCGTGCTGTGCCCGGGCCTGAAGCCCGATTGGTACAGATCCAGATAATCAGCTTCATCCAGGAACATCGGTAGCTGCTGAACCACCACGCTCCCAACAACCTTTGCTAAAAAACGAAGTTTGGAGACCGGACGATAGTTGTTCAAAATGGCTGGGTCCAAGGCAGGCTTCTTGAGGAGGGGTCTCACCACTGCCTATTTCAAGGCGGCAGGAAATAAACCCTCACTCAAGGAAGCGTTGACAACTGCCTGGAGCCAGCCATGTGTAACCTCCCTGGAGGCATAAACCAACCAGGAAGGACACGGGTCCAATAAACACGTGGTGGAAGACAACGTCAGTGCATTTGGAGCGTGTTCTGGAGCATTGTCCATGGTACCATCTGGATGGCTGCTGGTTCGGATAGAGCCTGAGCCATATCAAAGACCTCTGATCCGCAGTAGCTTAGGAAAAACACTCTTTTCCTATTGTCTGACAGACTCAAAAGATTGTTTGCCTCCATGAAGCATTCAAATCAGACCATGTAGGTTCTCCAGTTCTCTGTGGCAGGGTTGAATGGAGCTGGTGGGGCATGCGTGGTCATCGTGGTGGCCAATGCAGGTTCTCTATTAGCTGTGATGTGATGATGGCTGCTGATGACCTCGTGGAAGTCTGGTTTCCATTCTGCTTGATCAGCTCTTTGTCCTTTGTTCTTCAGGATCCCACCTTCATCGCCAGTGTTCAGTTGGGGTAGATTGAAGAAGCAGGATGCAGAGAATAGTGAATACAGCTCTTTATTGAGTAGACCTGTACAACCCAGTGTGTTGCCTGTCTGACAGCTCTCCCTTTTTAAAGGGAGCTGTCGGACAGCTCAGTCAGTGACATCAAACCAATCTTCCTGCTGAACAGGCAGACCAATGAATTTAAACTATTATTTCCTGCCGGAAAGGCGGACCAGAGTGAAGCCTTCATTCCTTGGCTTCACTCCTCAACACCTACATCTTCTTTGCCCGTTCAGCAGCATCTAAGGTAGCCATATTGCACAAGGCCAAGACCAAGTGAATTAAGCTGATGAAACTCTTGGTGATAGCAATGGGGGTACAAACCCATAGAATCAAGCGATAGAGTCTGGTGTATACTGACAGGACTGGAAAGTAGGAGAACAAAAATGAGTGGGGTGGAAAAATGTCCAACATGTCCAAAAGCCTCCCCTCCCCTCAATCCTCTCAGCTTTCTGTACTCACTTTCTGGCCCTTCACCAAAACACAAGTACAACATGCAGTAGAAGAGTTCATTACTGGCACACATAATGAACAGAACAGGCTGAAAGGAGAAGAAGAAGAAACTACATCAGATCAAACCAGGCAAGAAATGGCATCCAACAGAAGCCAGTTTAAATCAGATGGTATTTATGAGGCCATTGGCTGGGATTGCATGACAAATCATGATGACTTTATGGAAACATCTTTCTATATAAAACATCTATATTAAAAATAACCTATTGCAGTGATGACTAACCTTTTTGCTGTTGTGTGCCGAGAGTGAGCACGCATGCATGCACATGCACCTGCACCCATAATGCAATGCGTGCATGAGCCCCCCGTGTGCCCCAGCCCCCTGTGCATGCGCATGCATCTCCCCCCACGCATGCACAGCAGATACCCGACAATCAGTTGGCTGGCGGGGGGCATGTGCGCATGCGCAGTGGATCAGTTCCAGGCAACAGCCACTACCAGCATGCGTGCCATAGGTTTGCCAACACAGACCTATTGCATACTGTATGATAAAAATAATATCCCAGAATGCACAAAATTCATAAAAACAGCAGTCAGATAACTCTTTCAGGAAAGAGATGGCTTGGATTGCCATCTGATCAACATGGAAGAAGAGAAGCAAATTGTACCAACAGAAGAGAATACTTGTGTCCCAGGATTGAACTGTGGGGTCCATGGTGCTGTCTGAGCTTGCTTGTTTTCTTGAAGACCCAACCCAACTAGGTAAGATCATTGGTACTAGATAGTGCTAGACATCAGTGCTAAATAGTGCTTCTAGCACTGATGATGTTACCTAGCTGGGTAATGAAACATTTGCAAGAAAACAAGCAAGCTCAGGAAGCACCAAGGACCCTACAGAAGCAAACTGATTAGTAAGGGATCCTATAACACTGGAGCCATCCCAAACAAGAGTCTGGCCTCACTTCAAATGGGAAGGAGGCATCACTCAACCCATGATACAGATAGGTTTACATAGGTTTTAAGCACTTTGATAGTCAAGGTAAACATCTTAAATTAGCCTCACTGGAAGTCTACTAAATTACCACTTTTCCTCCAATTTGAAGGAAATGATTCATGAAAATAAACATGCCAGAACAGTGACTGACATGGCTGGAAATGCCTCTTCCTACAGCAAACCTTAGGCACTGGGGGAATGGGGTGGAGTGGGATGGGCCCAGAGGTGGTATTCAGCAGGTTCTGACCAGTTCTGGAGAACCGGTAGCAGAAATTTTGAGTAGTTAGGAGAACTGGCAAATACCACCTCTGACTGGCCCTGCCCCCCATCTATTCTCTGCCTCCCAAGTCCCAACTGATTGGCTGGGTCTTCTTTTGTTGCCCTGCACAGGGGAACAGAGCTGGAAAGTAGGTTAGCGGGGTGCGGAGGGAATGGTACTTTACAGTATCCTTCCCCTGCCACACCCACCAAGCCAAGCCACGCCCACAGAACCGGTAGTAAAAAAATTTGAATCCCACCACTGTTGTGTATGCTTTAAAAACAACCCAGCCTCAAAGCTGCAATGTTATTTCCTTTACCCTCACTTTTTTTTCTCTTTTAATAGTTTTTATTAAATTATTAAGTATTATAAAATACAAAATATAAAAGTAAATAGAGGAACATTAAGGAAGGAGGAGAAAAAGGAAAGGGAAGTGGGGAAGTGTAGGAAAAAGAAAAGAAAAAGAAGCACTGACTTCTGACTCTCTCTGTTGCAGTAAAATAAAACTTCAAGTCACAACTTGTTTTTCCATAATAATATAAACAAGTCATTTCTATAATGATCAGTCAATCTAATCTATAAAACCCAAGTCAAAGTTACATTCTTTTCCACATCAAGCACAAAATTCAGAAGCGGTTTCCATGTGGAAACAAAAGTACTTATATTCTTTCCTTTAATCAGAGTAGTCTGTTTTGCCATTTCAGCCAACTCCATCAACTTCTGCAACCATTCTTCCATGGTAGGTATCAAGGTGTTTTTCCATTTTTGCACATGTAACAATCTTGCTGCTGTCAACATGTATAGTAACAAAGTTCCAATTTTTTTCTCCAGTTCATTTTCCATTAGTCCCAAAAGGAAAAGTTCTGGTTTAATTTCTATCTGCATTTTCAGAATTTTTTGTATTAGAGTGTGAATCACACTCCAATTTTTTTTTTGCTTTATCACATGTCCACCATAGATGGTAAAAAGTCCCTTCTTTATTCTTACCTTTCCAACATTCATTTGACATGCCTTTATACATCTTAGATAGCTTATCTGGTTTTAAATACCAGTGATACATCATCTTTAAAAAATTCTCTTTTAGATTATAATTTAATGTAAATTTTAAACCCTTCATTCACATATTTTCCCATTGTTCAAGCATCACATTATATCCAAAATTCCTTGCCCACTTAATCATACAATGTTTTACATGTTCATTTTCTAAGTTCAGTTTCAATAACATTCTATAAATCTTAGCAATAATATGTTCATCGTTGCCACATAATGAAAGTTCCAATTCATTTCTAACAAAATAAAAACCATAGCACTTTTTATCCAATTTAAACCTTTCTTTCAGTTGCTGATAAGTAGAACAGTGCCAGGCGTAACCTTCTGATTCAAGTTCTTCCCTTGGCTTTAGTATTGGGTCACCAGAATTGAAAGATAAAATTTTACCATACATCAACCAATCTGGCTTTGCCACCATTTCTTTTCTAAAAAAGGCTTCCTGCAGCAACACCCAGAGAGGCAACTTCATAGAGAGCCTTGTTTTATATTTATTCCAAACTCTTAGCATGGCACGTCTAACAAAATGGTTATTAAAATCAACATTAACTTTACTTGTGTCATACCATAAGTAGCCGTGCCATCCAAACCTTAGTTCATGTCCCTCTAATTCAAGTAACCCAGGTGTGGGATTCAAATTTCTTAACAACCGGCATGTGGCATGTGGGCATGGCCTAATTTGTGGGTGTGGCTTGGTGGTCATGTGATTGGGGTGGGAGTGGCTTGCTGACCGGGCATGGCTAGGTGATCATGTGACTGGGGTGGGCATGGCTTGGTGGTCATGTGATTGGGGTGGGAGTGGCTTGCTGACCGGGCGTGGCTAGGTGATCATGTGACTGGGGTGGGCATGGCTAGGTGGTCATGTGATTGGGGGGGCATGGCCATGTGACTGGCAATCCAAATTTAGGTGGTTCTCGCTTAATGACCAGATCCTCGCTTAGTGGCCAGTTGCTTAGCAAGTGCTTTTTGCCAGTTTCCAAGGCCTGGGGAGGCCCAGGCAAGGCCCGGGCAGGTGGCCATGTGGCTGGCAACCCAAATTTAAGTGGTCCTCACTTAATGACCAGGTCCTCGCTTAGTGGCCAGTTGCTTAGCAAGTGCTTTTTGCCAGTTTCCAAGGCCTGGGAGGCCCAGGCAAGGGGGCAGGTGGCCATGTGGCTGGCAACCCAAATTTAAGTGGTCCTTGCTTAATGACCAGGTCTTTGCTTAGTGGCCAGTTGCTTAGCAAGTGCTTTTTGCCAGTTTCCAAGGCCTGGGGAGGCCCAGGCAAGGCCCAGGCAGGTGGCCATGTGACTGGCAAAACAAATGTAAGTGGTCCTCGCTTAATGACCAGGTCCTTGCTTAGTGGCCAGTTGTTTAGCAAGTGTTCTAATTTACGACTGACCTCCACAGAACTACCTGGCCTGTTTTTGGTGTTTTGACAACTACACACACACATATACCCTTCTAACCCTGCTATTCTTTGATTCTATAAGGAGCAGGGGGTTGAACTAGATGACCTCCGAGATCCCTTGCAGGCCAGCCCAAGATTATGTTGTGTTTAAAGTTCTGAAGCAGGGTTTATGTCTCCTTCCTTTCTCCTTTCCTTCCTTCTTCCATGTATATCTATCCATTCATATATCTCATTTATTTCCTTTTTTTTTTTCTTTCTTTCTTCTTTCTTCTTTCCTTTTCTTTTTTTTTTCTTTTTCCTTTTTCCTTTCTTTTTTTTTTTTTCTTCTTTCTTTTTTTCTTCTTTTCTTTCCTCTTTCTTCTCTCTTTCTTCTCTCCTTTTCCTTTCTTTTCCCTTCCTTCTTCCCTCTCTCCTTCTAAAGCTAGGAAGCCCACCTGAAACACACACATACACACAAACCCAGGGGTGGGATTCTCCCAGTTTGGCCCTGTTCTATTGTAATCTGCCTCTCAGAGAATAAGCCTGCAGGCAAGGACTATGCTTTTTAATCTTTGTGCAGGGTCTTCAAAAAAAATACATGAAATCAACAGAAACAAATGAGGCAGCTTAGAAACAAGAGGATGCTCAGAGCAACCCCAGTTCTACAGTATCATAGAATAAGAACAGCGCAGAAGAGAGGCAACAGCAGGCAGGCAGGCAGGCAGGCAGGCAGGCAGGCAAGCAAGCAAGCAAGCAAGCAAGAAGAAACCACCCTACTGAGGGCTGCAGAATCATGCAGCATTTAATGTTTCAGATTGGTGACCTTTCCTAGACCCAACTGGTGCTTCTTATTGTATCTACAGTACATGAGTTTTAGTCCCAAAGATGCTCCTTCTCCCCAGGAGCCCAACCTTCAATTCTGGATGAATACTTCTGCACCCTTTCACTCTTTGTTCCTGAACATCCTTTTTACATTGGATCACAAGCTATTGAACCAGATCAGAACCAAGAACAACAGTTGCAGTTATGCAGATGTAAAAGAGACTGGAGACTTTACAGCCTTCAAACCTGTCTCTGTATGTGGCATTGTTGCAGAGAACTTACACAAACAAAACAAACTTTACAAGAATAATAACATCTTTAGAAATGATCCTTTCTTCAAAAACCAGACATTAGGAACTGTGAATGGAGAAACTTTATTATTTACTTAGACTCTATTTAACTTCAAGAATTCACCTGAAGGTAATAATCAGGCAACCCAAGACTGACAAATCAAAGTTAACGACCTCTATGAATGAACACAAAAAACATTTCAGAAATGTAACACTCAAACATCCCATGCTCTTAACAAAAATGAATTTGTAGGGAAAATTCCAAATTGAGGACCCAAGATTGTTGGGGGCAATAAGCTGACCTTGTAAAATGCCGCTAGTAATAAGCAGGCATATACAATGGAATGAAGGCTATTGCTGAGCATTGGATTGTATCCCAAAATTGTAACCTGAGTCTTCAGAGAAGGGCGGCATATAAATCTAATTAAAAAAAAAATTTTTTTTACAGATATTGTAAACAAAAGGTTCCTAATGCAACCAGGATCAGATGCCTGTATGCTGACTTTCTATATGACCCCATTATTCCTTCCATCTCTGTCACTTGAGGCAGCCACCCAGGGGTGGGATTCTCTCTTTCCCTCTCTTTCTTTCTCTTTCCCCCTCTCTCCTCCCCTCTTTCTCTCTCTTCTTTTCTCCTCTCCCTCCTTCTTCCTCCTCCCTCCCCCTCTCTCACAAACAAACACACACACACACCTGGTTTGGGACGAACAGCTCCAGTCAGCAGGGGGTGGCTGGAAAAGGAAGAAAGGGGGGAGGAGGGGGTGGCATGCAACTGCAACGGAACCTTGAGCACCCCTCACCCCAGCCGTCGCCGCTCCACTGGGAGATGCTTCAGCGGCAGGCAGGATTTAAAGCAGCATGCTTAAAGAGGCAGGCGTGACGGGACTTTGCAACGGGACTGCAAGGTCCCATCATGCTTAAAGTGGCGTTTTGGGAGAGCAAAAGTTTCCCAAAACAGCGGAAAGATTCCGAATCTTCCCCCCCCGCAATCAGAAACTGCTCCCGGCAGCAGAGAGAAGGAGGATTCAACCTGGTTTTGCTGCTCTGCTTGTCCAGGATCCGATTCTAATGGGAAAGGGGTGGACTTGGAAGCTTTCTACTGTACTGGGAAACTCTTGCCTCCCATCAACAGCAACAGGAAAGAACACATGGAGGCTCGTGGAAGCTTGAGCCAGGTTAGAGGCTGCTTGCATTCTATGACCTGCTGCTGTTTTTGGGAAAGCAAAAGTTTCCCAAAACAGCGGAAAGCTTCCGAATCCTCCCCACATCAGAAACTGCTCCCGGCAGCACAGAGAAGGAGGATTCAACCTGCTTTTGCTGCTCTGCTTGTCCAGGATCCGTTTCTAATGGGAAGGGGGTGGACTTGGAAGCTTTCCGCTGTGCAGCAACAGGTGAGAGATATCTGTCCAAGGCAGGTGAGAGAAGCAGCCGCTGACCTGGCCGGATCCTATACAAGCCTCTCCATGATAGATATTGCCTCTCCAAGGCAAGTGGGGGGGGGAGGAGACTGGCAGCGGCAGCAGCAAAAGGCAAGTGGGGGGGAAGGCGACCGGGGCTTGCAGAGTCTCACTCACCCAGGGAGATCAGTAAATGTAGGACCGCAGCAGAAAGCAGGCAGCAATGGCTGGCCTGGCAGGTGCGCAAGAGCAGGCAGCAGTGTTGCGCACGCGTGCAATGTCGCGCATGCATGATAAGGACTGACGGGCAGGCAGCGGAGAAGTGAGAGAAGCAGGTGGAGAGGGGCGGGACCAGCCAGGGGGCCGTTTTACCGATTCTCCGAACTAATGGGAACGTTAACAACCGGTTCTATAGAAGTGGTGCGAACTGGTAGAATCCCAACCCTGCTTATGACCGTTGCAGCATCCCCACGGTCATGTGATAAAAATTCAGATGGTTGAAAACTGTCTCACATTTATGATGGTTGTAGTTTCCCAAGGTCATGTGATCCCCTTTTGTAACCTTCTGACAAGCAAAGTCAATGAGGAGGCCAGATTCACTTAACAACCATGTTACTAACTTAACAACTGCAGCAATTCACTTAACAAATGTGGCAAGAAAAGTCGTGAAATGGGGCAAAATTCACTTAATAAATTTCTCACTTAGCAACATAAATTTTGGGCTCAATTGTGGTCGTAAGTCAAGGAGAGGCAAGGCCAGGCATGACAAGGAGTGTCTGGGAGGGGAGGGGTGAGGCAGGGCCAAGCGAGGCGAGGCACCCTTCAATGTTAGTGATGTTGAGTTGGCCTCACCCATCCAGTCACATGGCCACCCAGCCATGCCTACTCAGCCGGTCATTAGTACAGAGAACCAGTTGTTAAATTATTTGAATCCCACCACTGGTCGTAAGTGTGAAAAATGGTCATAAGTCACTTTTTTCAGTGCCATTGTAACTTTGGGCACTAAATGAATTGTTGTAAGTCAAGGGTTACCTGTAGAAAAATACAAAAAGCTTCTTTGTTTGTAAAAAGATGCCCTAAATACCAATCATTAGATTAGAAATGGGGGAATACACACTAAAGATCAATGAGTCACAGCCATCATGGAAACCTAAACCATTCTGTCAGAATACTTTCCTTTTCATCAGCAATACCTGCAACCTGGAGTTACAAATAAGGCAGGGTGCCAGAGCACCTTGAGGAATTAAAATAGTTAAAATGCAATGATAACTGTCAGCAGCCAACTCTTGCTCATAAAGTGAAACCCTTTAGCAGAGAGGTCATTTAAGCTCTCCAGAAAGTGGGTGGGCACACTTGGACTACAAAATGCCAAGCTAAAGAGACAAATTAACAATGTATATAGGGCCCGGGTTCAAAGCTCTGCCCTCCCAAGCTTGTCAGGATCACAATATAATTAGTACATGCCACAGATATCTAAATAAACTTCAAGCCGGGTGCCATGTTACTAAGCCTTATTATCATGAGAGAAAACTAAAACAAATTGAAGGATCCACACCCCTACCTCCGATTTTTTAAAAATCTTACTATCAGTGAGAAATCATGCGCCTTGGCCACTCCGAAGCAATGTAAGAGACTCCTATCCCAAAAGTGCTTTTTCAAGAGGCAACTGGACTTTCTGCAAACCAAGAAAGTCCAATTGCCTCTTGAAAAAAGCACCTTTGAGACAAGGATGACCTGGATGACTGGAGAATCCCCATAGACAAGAGACTCCTGTGCTAAGTGAGCTGACAAAGAAAGCACCCTTTCAACCCAGGAGAAGTAATCCTTAGATCCATTTGCACCACTTAAAGATACCAGCTGGTCTCACTCATCTCTCAAGATATCCTAAGGAAATCATCCAGATTTAAGGAAAGATTGTGTTGGAGGGAAGAAGGAAAGACGCAGCTTGAAAAATATTTTTTTTCTAGGCAGCATTACTTAACTCGATCAGGCAGGCAGCGGTGGTCCAAAAAGATTACCTCATCACTTTTCCATCAGTGGGGGGAGACCTCCCGAAGCCCCCCCTTTTTTGTAACAAACAAACAAAGAAGCCAAAGACTAGCCAGATCACTCCATTTAGAGATTATAGATCCAGGGAAGAAAGAGGCCCGTGATTGCTCCTTCCCACCCTTAATTGGGGATGGAGGAGGCAAGGAGTGGCTGGGAGGGGATTCAGCCATGTTGGAAGTACATCCCAAAAGGACAGTGCCAGGAACCACTAAAGCAGTGTAAAAAGTTTAAAACAACCCTTCCCCTTTAAAAAAAGTCAAGCCCTGGAATAAAAGTACCAGCAAAGTAAAAAAAATTCCAGATAAGCAGCTCAGGCTATAGAAAGTCTGGGTGGACTGCCAAGAACCATTAACAGCTGTTACAACGTAAGAAGGCTTAACCGAAGAGGCAGTTTTTATCATCCTGTCTAATATCTCTTTTCAAGACTTCCAAAATTAAAATAAACAGCAGCAGGGACAAGGGGCATCCTTGTCTTGTACCTTTTTGAATTTTACATGAATTAGTTAAATCACCATTTATGACAATTTTTGCATTCTGTGACATGTAGATCACTTTAATTGAGGTGGGGACAGTGGGCTGTATCGGTCTTTGGGAGCGCGCCCCTGCTATCTTCGAGTGGTGGCGCGCTCCGACCCATCGGTTCGTTCTCGCACTCCTGGGGGCTTGGAGGACCGAGTCCCTGGACTCAGGTTGGTCTATTTAAATGCCAGGTCCGTGGTTAACAAAGCTCCCCTCATTCGGGATTTGATCGAGGAGGAAGGCATGGACCTGGCTTGCATTACAGAGACCTGGTTGGGCCCGGAGGGAAGGGTCCCTCTGGTGGACTTATGCCCACCAGGTTTCTGTGTGCTGCACCAACCTCGGATCCAGGGTAGGGGTGGGGGGGTGGCGGTTGTGATCAGGGAGGCCTTATGTCCGAGGGAGACCACTGTCCCGCAGATAGGCAGTTGTGAGTCTCTCCTCTTGAGATTGGGCCCGGGGGGTCAGTTGGGTCTGTTGCTTGCGTACCTATCTCCCAGCTGCGTGGCAACAGCCCTGCCTCCTCTACTCAATGTCCTCGGGGGTGGCGGTTGAGTTCCCCAGACTCATTGTACTGTGGGATTTTAACCTGCCTTCTCTGGGAGGGGTATCGGGGGTGGCACAGGAGTTCATGGCCTCCATGGTAGCCATGGACCTGACTCAGGTAATACAGGGCCCGACTCACAAGGGGGGACACACGCTTGACCTTGTTTTCATCTTGGGACAGTGGGGAAATGATCTGGGGGTGGGATTTCCAACTATACAACCCCTGTCATGGACAGATCATTTTCTCCTTCAACTGGCCTTCCAATATGCCACCCCTTGTCACTGGGAGGCAGAACCAATGAGATGGTTCCACCCCAGGCACCTAATGGACCCGGAAGGGTTCCAGACGGCGCTTGGGTCAATTCCAGCCTCCTTTGTTGACAGCTTGGTGGACACCCTGATGGACGCCTGGCAGACGGCTGCCGCCAGGGCGTTAGGCTGAGTTGCTCCTTTGTGGCCTCTGACCTGCTGCAGATCCCGATTAGCTCCCTGGTTTTCCACGGAGCTTCAGGAAATGAAGCGGTGGAAGAGAGGCCTAGAGAGCTGTTGGAGATCCAGCAGGTCCGAATCTGACCGACGGCGCAGTTAAGATCCTATTTTAGGTATCTTGCTGCAATGAGAGCAGCGAGGCGTGTATACTTCTCTGCTCTCATTGCATCCGCAGATAACTGCCCGGCCGCCCTGTTTAGGGTCTCCCGCTCCCTCCTTAACCAGAGGAAGGGGGAAGACCCTCTGCAGGGACGTGCCGAGTAGTTTAGTCAACATCTGAAGGACAAGATCACTCAGATCCGGACAGGCTCGGACTCCGACTGGGCAGAGTCCGACGGGAGTATGAAGACTGGTCTTAGAGATATCATCTGGGAGGAGTTTGATCCTGTGACTCCAAATGAGGTGGACAGAATCATGGGGAGGCTGAGTGCTGCCACGTGTTTATTGGACCCGTGGCCCTCCTGGCTGGTCTATGCCGCCCGGGAGGTTACATGAGGCTGGCTCCAGGCAGCAATCAATGCCTCTTTGAGTGAGGGTTCCTTCCCTGCCACCTTGAAAGAGGCGGTGGTGAGGCCCCTCCTCAAGAGGCCTGCCCTGGACCTGGCTAATTTGAACAACTTTCGTCCAGACTCCAACCTTCGCTTTATTGCGAAAGTTGTTGAGAGCGTGGTGGCCTGGCAGCTCCCACTGTTCCTGAAGGAAACTGACTATCTAGACCCGTATCAATCAGGCTTCAGGCCCGGATACAGCACGGAGATGGCGTTGGTCATGCTGGTGGATGATCTCTGGAGGGCGCGGGACAGAGTTTATTCCTCTATCCTGGTCCTGTTAGATCTCTCAGCAGCTTTCGATACCATCAACCATGGTATCCTACTGAGAGGCCTCGAGGGGTTGGGAGTAGGGGGCACAGTTTTACGGTGGTTCTCCTCCTACCTCTCGGGCCGTATGCAGATAGTGTTGGCAGGAGGGCAGAGATCGGCCCCAAGGCCCCTCCTTTGTGGGGTGCCCCAGGGGTTGGTTCTCTCGCCCCTCTTGTTCAACATCTACATGAAGCTGCTGGGTGAGATCATCCGTGGTTTTGGGGTGAGGTATCATCAGTATGCTGATGATACCCAGCTTTTCATCTCCACCCCTAACCAACCCAATGATGCCCTCAATGTGATGTCCTGGTGTCTGGAGGTGGTGCAGGACTGGATGGGGAGGAACAGGCTCTGACTCAACCCGGCTAAGACCGAGTGGCTGTATATACCGGCATCTCGAGTTGTCCAGGATATTCCACCTTTGGCTATGGGGGGAGAGGTGTTGCTCCCCGTAGATAGGGCGCGCAACTTGGGTGTCCTCCTGGATGCACGGCTCAGTTTTGAGGAGCAGGTGGGAGCTGTGGCCAGGGGGGCATTTGCCCAGGTTCATCTGGTGCGCCAGTTGTGTCCCTATCTGGACCGAGATGCCCTGCGTACAGTCACTCATGCACTTGTTGTCTCCCGTCTGGACTACTGCAATGCTGTTTACATGGGGCTGCCCTTGAGGACCACTCAGAGGCTTCAACTGGTCCAGAATGCAGCGGCATGGGATGTGATGGGAGGATCCCGATACTCCCATGTTACACCCCTCCTGCGTGAGCTGCACTGGCTACTGGTTGCCCTCCAGGTGAGATTCAAGCTGCTGGTGTTGACCTATAAAGCCCTTCATGGCATTGGACCAGGATATATGCGGGAGACCCTGCTGCCGATAACAGCTTCTCAGTGTCCTGTGTGCTCCCATCGACAGGGCCTTCTCCGAGTGCCGTCCACTCAGCAATGTCGTCTGGCAGTTCCTAGGGGTAGGGCCTTCTCGGTGGGAGCACCCACCCTATGGAACCAGCTTCCCCTGGAGCTCGGGGTGGCCCCTGACCTCCGCTCCTTCTGCCGTGACCTAAAAACTGGGCTGTTCCAACTGGCCTACCCAGACTGATGGGTGGGAGGGTTTTTAGCATAGTTTTTAATTGGCATATTTATGAGACCGTAGGTTTAATAGTTTTTTAATATTTGTATATTTGTATTTGGATTTTTTACTTTGTAAGCCGCCCTGAGTCCTTTGGGAGATAGGGCAGCATATAAGTCTCATAAATAAATAAATAAATAAATAAATAAATAAATAAATAAATAAATAATTCCTTGGATAAAGTTCACTCCAAAGTCCATTTCTTCCAGCACCTTAAACATGAAGCCCCAGTTCAAATTGTCAAAGGCCTTCTCTGTGTCTAGAAATATTAAGGCAGCGTGTTTCTCATTATGGTATTGTAAATATTCGATAATATTTAAGACAGTCCTCAAGTTATTTCTTAGCTGTCTTTTCAGCAGAAACCCTGCTTGGTCTTCATGTAAAATCTTCTTTAGTCTTTCTGCTAGAATAGCAGCAAAGAGTTTACAGTCATTATTTAGTAATGAAATTTTATAATTGTTTTTGTAGTATCTTGACCCTCCTTTGGGAGCAACACAATATTGGCTTCTTTCCACGTCTGGGGTATATTTCCTCCCTGTAGAATTTCATTCATTGTATCTTTTAATGGTTGGAGGAGTTCATCCTCAAAACACTTATAATACTGACTTGTAAGATCACCTGGGCCTGGGGCTTTGCCTGGCCCCATTTTTTTAATAGATTCTGATATCTCAAAAACTGTTACCGGATCATTCATAAGTTGTCTCTGGGTCAGGGGTCCCCAACCTTTCGGACCTCAGTGACCACTAAATTCATAATTTTAAATCCCGCGGACCACTAATATTGTCACCTCCCGGTTGGACTACTGTAATGCACTCTACATGGGGCTCCCCTTGAAGAGCACCGGAGGCTCAACTGGTGCAGAATCGCTGCGGGTTATTTATGGGAGGCCTCGGCATGCCCATGTAACACCTCTCCTGCGTGGCTTGCACTGGCTATCGGTGGTCTTCTGGGTGCGATTCAAGGTGATGGTTATGATCTTTAAAGCGCTCCATGGCTTAGGCTCAGGGTACTTGCGAGACCACCTACTGCCGATGATAACCTCCCACCGACCAGTGCGGGCCCACAGAGTTGGCCTCCTCAGGGTGATGTTGGCCAAACAATGTCGGCTGGCAGCCCCCAGGGGGAGGGCCTTCTCTGTGGCTGCCCCTGCCCTTTGGAATGAGCTACTGGTAGAGATCCAGATTGTCCCCGACCTGAGAGCCTTTCGCCGCACCCTTAAAACATGGCTGTTTAAGCAAGCCGATCTATCCTCATGAGATATTTTAATTTTTTTGATTGGAATTATTGTTTTTAACCATTGTTTTTAAATTTTTAAAATTTGATATGAGTGGGGCTTAATTGAGTTTAATTTTATTTTAATATTTGTATTGTATGTTTTTTAATTGCCCTGTAAACCACCCTGAGTCCCTTTGGGGAGAAGGGTGGTATATAAAACCAATTAAAATAAAATAAAATAAATAAATAATATGAATCCAGTGCGCCACTTGCTGAAGTGCCTGGACTCCCAGTGACAGGGTGGGGTCCTTCAGGCATTTAGCTTGGCCACCTGTTTCTGCAACCTTAAACACTCAGAGCCATTTGGACCCGTTTTCTACAGAAAACAAAACACCGAGATCTCTCATCTATCTCTTTCTTGCTCTCTCTCTCATCTCTCTCTTTCTCTCAGTATCTCTCTCTCTCATCTCTTTCTCTCTTTCTCTCTTTCTCATCTCTCTCTCTCAGTCTCTCTTTCACTCTTTCTTATCTCTATCTCTCTCTTTCTCTCTTTCTCATCTCTCTCTCTCAGTCTCTCTTTCACTCTCTCTTATCTCTATCTCTCTCTTTCTCTTTCTCATCTCTCTCTCTCAGTATCTCTTTCTCTTATCTCTCATCTCTCTCTCTGTATCTCTGTCAACTCATGAAACATTTCTATGCCTGTTTTATAGTTGCCAACAGAAAGTGGGGGGAGTAGTTTGAAACAGCAGTGCAGCAGTTTGGAATCGAAAGTGCATTCCATTCATATCTTGCAAAGATTATAACTAAGCGACTGGAGTTTCTGCTGCGCAAATCTCTAATTGGAGAACATGATTGATGACTCTTGGCTATGGATGTGTTTTGTTGGAGAATATGAATTATGATACACCCAGAGGGGTGGGGGAAAACCAGAGTCAAGAGTGACAGTGAATTACATGTCTCAGAATCAGCTACACACAGGTCATACCGTCATGTTAGCTCCTAATAAATCCTCTGGAGTTTTTAAAGCTTGGCTCGAAGCTCATGATTTAATTAGGGCCACTGCTGGAATCCTGACAATCTCTCTCTTTCTCTCATTTCTCTCTCTCCGTATCTCTTTCTCTCTCTCTCTCTGATCTCTCTCTCTGTGTATCTCTCTCTCGGTATATCTCTCTCTCTCAGTATCTCTCTCTCACCTCTCAGTATCTCTCTCTCATCTCTCTCTTTCTCTCATCTCTCATCTCTCTTTCTCTCATCTCTCTCTCTGTATCTCTCATCTCTCTTTCTCTTTCTTCCATTTCTCTCTCTTTCTCTCTCTGTATCTCTCTTTCACACATACATCTCTCTCTTTCTCTCATCTCTCTCAGCTGGGCCAGCCAGTGTTTTGGGGCAGAGAGGAAGTCACACGTCTCCCACTCGCACAGCACCAACGAGGGCCAGAAGAAACCCTCGCGAGATCCAGCAAGAGATGAAGCCTGGAATATGGAGCAAATCTCCATCCTCTGCCCTTCCCTTCTCAGGCCAGGCGAGGAGTGAGTGGGAAGGGAGGGCAAGGGGCAGGGCCAGCCAGTGGTGGGTTCACCTGACAGGAAGCCACAGCAGGGGGATGAAAGAGCAACGGGTTGCCAACAGCCTTTGCTTCGGCCTGCCTGCACCACCACCACCCATTTGTTGCTGCAACAGCACCATTACCTTGTTCCAGCTGGAGAGGGCTGCGCTACTCCTTGTACCTTGCACCTCTTGCAAAGTTGCAAGTTGTATGTTCCTCTCTCTACGGTGGAGATTTCCAGCCCCACCACGAGCTGCCTGGCCAGTCCCATAATCCAGAGCTCTAGTCACAGGACTGGCCCATTGGTCATCCCGGAGCAGCTCCTCCACCCGGGTGTGCCGTGGACAACAAAATTTTCTCACAGACCATCGGTTGGGAACTCTGGTTTAGGTAACTCTTGTTTTGAAAGTTATTTATCCATTTTTAATATGTCAATTTCCTGTCTTTTATATAAATTTGAATAAAAGTTGTGAAAGGACTTTTTAATGAGTTCATTATCTGTTATTACATTATTACCATCACAAATTTTTCCAATTATTGTCTTTTCTCTTTCTTTTCTTAATTGGTATGCTAACCATTTGCCTGGTTTGCTAGCAAATTCAAAATGTCTCTGTTTCACATGTTTCAATTTTGTTTCAATTTCCTGAACAGTTAACATAGATAATTGTTGCAGCCATTTAATATGGTGTAGGATTTTAGAATCTGTAGGTGTTTTTTGCAACCGTCTTTCTTTCTGTAATTTAATCCATTATCTTTTGTGTCTTTTCTGGGATTTTTTTCTTCCCTATCTGATTGTACTGTATAAAATAGCCCCTCACGACTGCTTTACAAGCATCCCATACTGTTGTTAAGCTTGTTTCTTTTCCCAAATTATTCTCAAAGTATTCCTGCAATTTCTTTTTACACTCTTTTACAATCCTATCCTTATGCAAAATAGCTTCATTTAGTCTCCATCTGAAACTTGAACTCTTTCCTCTTAAAACCAAAAGCACTGGATTATGATCTGAGAAAGATTTAGGCAGTATCCACTTTCAAGATTTTGTTTGCATAGTGTCTAGATATCCATATCATATCAATCCTTGAAAAAGATTTAGGTCTTTCAGAAAAGAAGGTATATTCTCTGTGTCAGCTTTGGAAGCCATATTCCACGCTGCCACATAGCCTGAGAAAGTGGGAGGGGGGTGATTTCAATGTAGCTCTAAGTAGACAAAATAAAATTCTTTTCTTAGTTCAGGGTCATTTAGTATGGCACAGGATGAAATAAGGATCTTATTTTTGGACAGATCGTGATTGGGCCATGCGATGTGATGACGACCAAGGGAGGTGGATTTGTAGTTTGGGAAATTGTGGAAATCCTAAAAACTTTTAGATTCGGGACTCCACAGATGTGCCAGGTGCTATTCTAATAAAGGTACTTCTGAGATATATTTGTCTCAGAGTTACTGATTGGAATGGAGGTTTGCTGGAATGCTGACACTCTGGCATCTCCATTTTTATATCGCCATGAATCCACTAATACTAAGTTGTCCGTCATCTCAAAAAAAAGTCTTAGGTAGTTTACTCTGTGAAGGTTAACCCCTATAGTAGCTGTTCTAACCAAGGCTGGTGCTATCACCCCATTCCAATCCCCCAACATAAACCAGTTTCCATATGAAAAGGCAATAACTAATCCATTAAATAATCAAAGAATTTGCTTCTGTCCTCATTTGCCCTATACACGCCCACCACTATTGATTTTTAATCCATTAAGTTCTATTTCCACTGCTATAAATCTACCCTAATCATCTGCTATACATAGCTTAGGTTTAAACTGGAGTTTTATATATAAAACAACTCCATTGATCTTCTTTGCACCAGCTGATATAAATTCCTCCCCTAATTGTATATTTATCAAATATTTCTTGTCTTGTTTCTTAATGTGTATTTCTTGAAGACAGACTATCCAAATTAAGTTTCCTCAGATAATGAAATCCCCCGCTTTGATGGAGCATTTGCTCCATTAATGTTCCATGTGAAAAACTTAATCTCCATCTTTGAGCACCATAATACAACTACCTTAACCCCCTGTTCTTTCTTCTTCTCTCTGCCACATCTTCTTGTTCAGTGCCAACTTTAGGGACTTGCACAGCCACTTGTTTTTGATCTTGGACAGTCACCAACTTCTTTTCTATACCTGTTTCTCCACATGTATCAGGGGTTAGCTTGTATATGATTAAAAAGTCCTTAGCTTTCTCTATGGAGTTCAGCCTAAATCTGTGTTCATGGTAAGTGTAAGTATAACCCCTTCTAGTCTATCCCAACGAAATAAGATCTTCTCTGCTTCAGGATATCAGTGAGAACAATATAAGATTTCCTTTTTCTCAAAATTCTAACAGGAATTTCCTTCAAGACAATAATGTCTATATTATCCATTTTCAACCTATGCTTAAAATGGCAATTCAGAACCTGCTCCCTTGTTATTTTTCTTGCAAAGTGAACTAGAACATCCCTTGGTAACTTTCTCATGGCAGTGAATCTAGAGTTTATTCTATATATCTTATCGAGGTCAAGGTTCATTTCTACTTCCCCTTTATTAGTTAACTGAGCAAAGCCTTTACCAACCTTGTTGTGATATCTTCTCCTGGTTGTTCAGGTATTCCACGAAACCTTAATTGAAATTCTTTAATCTGAGCTTCCAAGTCTGTGATCTGAACTAGCTCCGCCTCACACATAACATTAGTTTTCTCTAGTCCATGCTCCATATAGTCTACTCTGGCTTTCATCTCTTTCATATCTCCTTTCAAATCTTTAATTTATTCCCAAAGCTCCATTACAAGTTCATCAGTTTTGAATTCCAACTTTGACACACCATTTTGAAACTGTTCTTGCGGACTTCCGATTGCGTTTCCTTTGAGGACAGATCGAAGACCAAGATAGTGTGCAGCTTCAATCCATGTTGTACCTATTAGAGGGCTCCAAACGGGGCTAGAACGACCTTGAAGGGATGGGGAAGAAGGGGGAGACCGCCTGTCAGGTCGAGGGGAGCCGCATCTCCCCTCCTTGGCTAGGTAAACTCCCCCAAAGATGAGCTGCAATGGTGGTTAAATATGGCCACCCTGAAGAAGGAGAGCTACCCGGGACAAAGATCGTGCAGGACCGGTGAAGAAGCGGACAGTGTGGAGACCAGGCAAATTAAGTGCAATATCTGAACACAAGGTACCCTGGATTTAAAACTTTAAAGAGACTGAAAAAAAAAGTTTGGAAAAGCAGCGACCAGAGGGAGTATAAAAAAATTAGGAGATAAGTGAAAGTGCTT
This sequence comes from Naja naja, assembly GCA_009733165.1. NCBI lineage: Eukaryota > Metazoa > Chordata > Lepidosauria > Squamata > Elapidae > Naja > Naja naja. The sequence goes on along the minus strand of SOZL01000525.1, from coordinate 2,182 downwards.
TGAACAGTAAAAGAATTAAATTGAAAGAGGAAAACATCTGTGTAAATTGGATTATACTAAATTATACTAAATAGCACTAATTAGCACTAAATAGGCATACTTAAAAGTTGAACTTGAATGTGCCAAAAAGAAAAAAATATACAATAATTGGATTTACTGGATTTTTCAAATTTAAAAGCCCTAAAAGGGAAAGTGAAAAAGAAAAGGTGGCAGTTGGACATAACAGAAAGCGCCACCTAATGGTAAAGGAAAATTTTCAATGACTTTTTAAAAAGTGTTTGGTTCTGTAAAGACTGGAACTTGATACAAAGTAAGAGGATCTTTGAAACAATAAGGCAGAAACCCTGAAAAGTGAAATTACTATACTATGAAGGAAGAAGAAAGAAGCCTGAACCCTGTGAATACTAGGTGACTTTGAGGAAAATTTAAAACTCAACAGAAGGAACTTAACAATAAAAAAAATATGAACATTTGACTATTTTGACCCTGGAAACTCGAAATAGGATTTAACAGAAGTGGATGGTTAGAAGCTGGATTAAATTAACTACTGGATAACTGGACTGGATCTAAATACTGAAGAAAGAGGTAAAAAAAAATTAAAATTAAAAGAGGTGCACAAAAATGGCAGAATACTGTCTGGAAATAAAATCGGACTTAAGAAGTATAAGGGAAATGATATGGAGAAAAGTGGAATTGTGCAGTATTGCTTTGCAAATGCTGGAAATGGCATCATTGGAGAACAAAGATCAACAAGGAGAACCAGAAGGGGAGGAGGTGATTAAAGAAGAGGCCAGCCTTAATGAACAAACCACAAACTAACATTGAACGGGGGCATGGAAATTAAACCTGGAGGTCTGAGGGACATTAAAGAGGTAATTGTTAGGAAAGTCAAACAAAAAAAAAAGGAAACAGCAGAAAGGGGAATTACAGGAGAAAGTTCAAAGAGGGAGGGGGATAAAAATGGAGTCAGAAATGGAGGGGGAAAATAAAAAATAAAATAAAAAAATGAAAAGAGAAATAAGGGGAAGGACCAGAAAAGAAGGGGATATAGAAAGCCAAAAAAAGGAGGGCGGGTGTCCCAGTGATACCACGGCGATCGGGAAGCTCCTGGATCGCCGTAGATATCTTCTCAGCTGGACAGTCCATTTGGACCTAAACCATCCCGAAGAGACGGTGAAGGGAAAGAGCACATCCTGTCGATCCCAGGGACATCGAAAGTCCCTGGTTGATCCAGGAGAAGCTCTTTGCCGGCGGAAAAGAGGCAGCCATCAAGCTGCTGAAGCTGGGACAGCTCCGAAAGAAAGGCAAGATCAGATGAAGGTGTGTCGGTTTGGTGAGAGGTTCTTTTTTATTTACTTATTTCTGAAGAGATCACCCCAATAACTGGAAAGTGGACTTAAAAGTAAAGAGAACAGTTTATAAGCGGCGAGATTGCTTTTCTTAAGATGGACGGCTTTTTTCTTCCTTTTTATCTTTCTGGAACTATTTGATTTTAAAAGGACTGGCTTTTCCTCTATGTAAAATAATCTTTTGTTCTGATGGTCTTTTTTCCTTTTTTCCACCAATATTTTTGGATTAAATGCTGTTTATGATTTTAAGAACTTTTTAGAAAAGAGAGCAATACCAATGTGCCTTTTCTCTTTTTTCCTTTTTTCTTGCTCTTGAGGGGAGGAGAAAAGTAAAGCACTGCCATTTAGAGGCTTGGATATACTGTATTCCTTTCTTCTTCGTTTGTTTATCTATGTGAGCTGCATTCAAGGACATAGAATTCCTTCTTGAAAGAGATAGTGAGCACGACGGATTGTATACACAGGTGCCCATCTGTGAACTATTGATAGCGGAACCCAGAGTTGGAACTGAAAGAAAGAAGACTAAAGTGACCTTGAAAATATATTCTACTGGAAATTTGACTTGATATTCTAAAAAGCCTTGGACATCTGGTGGCAGTAGTTTTTTCTTTGGCTGGATTTGTGGCTGCTCTATCTTTTCCACCCCCATTGATTGAATTTTATTGTTTGATTATCCTTTTCAATTTTAGCCAGGAATTTTTCTTTTCCTTTTCTCTGCCTATGATTTGTCCTCTTTCGCTTTTTTTCTTTTTTTCATCTTGTTGATCTTCATTGATTAGGGTATATAAATACCTGAAGTCTCTTCCCCCTTTTTTTTCCTTTTTATTTTTTGA